>JAKUCM010004396.1:20000-21938 GCA_023374145.1 Lepidium sativum | reverse complement strand
GAGAGAGAGAGAGAGAAGAAAAGAGCAGGCCACTCCCCATCATTGTCAAAAATCTCCAGCACCGTCTCACAGTCTGTCGACATCTCCACCTCCATAGCTTGGACCACCAGCATTGACTCCATAGCCCACAAAACAGCCTCAACCTCTGAGTGTAAGGCCGACAAACTCCGATTGACCCATCGAGCACCCGTACAAACACCCTCTACCGTATCTGGAAACCCGAACCATCCTAAACCCGTACGAATATCCGTCATCTTCCACGAAGCGTCCACGAGACACCTGATCCCCGTAAACGCTGAAATGGCTGTAGAAGGGAAAATCCATGAGGATTTCCGTGTATTAACGTGATCCAACGGCCGATACCGAGGGGCTCCCAACTGTGATCGAGCCCCTAACCATTCTGAACATTCCCCTTTTGCCCGTGTTAAAATGCTACTGGGTCCAACGATATGTTTGAAAAGCGGTGTTCATTCCTTGCCTTCCAAATGTTCTAAATCAACCACGGGAAATAGCGTGCCTCTCCATAATCTGGAAGCCTCCAAAAAAGATAATTCAAATTATACCAAATCGAATCCCCCGGGAAAACATCTCTCACTGGAGGGATGTTCGAAAGAGCCCATGTCTGAATCGCCGAGGAACACTGAAAAAGAACGTGATTTATAGTCTCACTCTCTGCCCCGCATTGTAAACAACCTGGATCATAGTTTATCCCCGGGGACACTAAATTCAGGTTCATTGCGACACTACCCGAGATTTGCCATAAAAAATGTCGAATCTTATTTGGAGTTTGAATTTGCAACACCTTCGCATACAAAGCCTAAAAATTTGGACCTTGTACCCAGATTTAACAGAGTACCGACCAGTCTTATTGAAGTGCCAACCCCAGTAGTCTGTACGTGACCTACTAGGAATCGGAATGCCCAATATCAACTGAACATCTATAGGATCAAAGTACTAACGAACCAAAATCTCCTTCCACGACCCTGACTGATGATCTATGAACTGATCCAGCGTAAGATCAGGATACAATGTGATAGGCATCTCGATTGCCGGACGAGGCAAAACATCTGGAATCCATGGGTCCTCCCACACTCTGATCTGCCTTCCATCCCCAATCTTTCTGACCAAACCTTTCACTAACAAAGGTCTAGCCGAAGTTATATTGCGCGAACCATAAGATTGATTAGCTCGCAAAGGAGCCCTCAACGGACAAGTGTCATTAAAGTAACGGCCTTTTAGCACTCTGGTCAAGAGAGACTCTAGAAACTCTAGGAGCCGCCAAAGTTGATTTGCCAACAAAGATGTATTAAAATCCTCTAGTATGTGGAACCCTAATCCGCCATCAGCCTTTGGTCTACACAGGTTCATCCACTTATGCCAATGTACACCCGTAGACGTATCAGAATTAAACCACCAGAAATTCGCAATAGCCGAATTTAGCTGGTGTACCACCGTCTTCGGGAGACGATAACAAGACATCTCATATGTCGAATCATTAAGATAAAATACGAATATCAAATCTGGCAAGAAGAGCTGTCATATTGCTTTGCCTGACTGGTTTATTGTCAACTCTTAACAAATTTGAAGTAGAACCAATCACATGGCATAGCAAAACAAAATACCAAAATTAAGCTTGCATCGAATTTTGTGGTGGTTTTTTTTTTGGTAGTGTCGATTTGGTTGGTTTAGGTTTCATTGTCAAAGATCAAAGAAAAACCACATTGAATAATCTTGTTGCTGGAATTTTGTGAATCGAAATAATAAGTTTTAGTTTTTTTTTCTTTCTCAAATTCGATCTATATATACAATTGTGTATAGTAAATTCGATGTACATGAAATCAGTGAAACTTTATTTGTCAATTTGGTCATTCCATTACTTTTTTTTTTGTTAACTATTCCGTTACTCTTGAATAGTAAATTTTATCGATTTCAATAAAA
>JAKUCM010004396.1:0-12500 GCA_023374145.1 Lepidium sativum | reverse complement strand
ATAAATTCATAAAACTTTTGATAAATAACTAATACATATATAAAAATATTACAGCAATATTAATTAATAAAAACTTACATTAAAATATAAAACTAGAAATAAAAATACATAATTAAATAAAAATACATAATTACAAAAAAGACGTCAAGAACAACAACAACTACCTTCGGTTACACAAAATTTGTTTGGACAATATTTTAAAAATTTTGGAGTTTCAGGAGCAAATTTACCAGATTACTAGTGGTGTTGTAATCTTCATGTACCTTTCTAAAATGTTTTTTATTAATTTTATTTTGTTATATTTTTGTTGTCTAATTCTACTTTTAAAATAATATAAATCTTGTTTTAATTTTATTTTATTTTATGTATAAAAATTAAATTTATAGAAATAAAATTAAAAATTTATTAGATATAAAAAAATTTAAAGATTAAAATGAGAAATGAAAAAATATTTAAGAATCATAAATAAAATATATAATTTTAAGGACCAAAATGCAAATAAAAATATGAAACTTCAAATCATAAATAAAATATATAATTTTAAGGACCAAAATGTAAAAAAAGATGAAACTTCAAATTTGAAGTTATGAGTAGTGACACTCTATATTTGAAGTTTTACTACCGAAAACTTCAAATTTAGAGTTTTAGAATTTCTTTTTGGAAAACAAAAGACTCCATATTTGAAGTTATAGAGTGTCTTTTGGAGATGCCCTAATATTATCTAGAACATGCAACATATAAAACTTTTCTCTTCTCCAAAAAAAAATAACATTAAACTTTTCTAGATGACGATCATTCGTTAACTCCCGTGTAGTACGAAAGTTAGGGAGATGTAAAAAGAATCTTGTTCATATTGGAAACAAAACTGATAACGAAGCTGATGATCAAAGCTAGCTTATCCTAGCTCATAGCCTGTTAAATGGAGAGATTGTGGACCACAATATCCATTGTAATGTTCGCTCATAAATTGTTCGATGTTTATGACTATAACTAATCGAACTCATGTGAACATGAAATTTGTTTTCTTTTTTGGTATGAGTGAACATGAGATTGTTGGTTACATCAGTACTTATAATCCCCAATCGTTGTTAAGAAAACTATCAAACGTAAATGTGAACATGAGATCCAACCTGCGGTTGAATTTGTAACTGATTATGTATACAAGCATGTGGGTATAAAATTACAATAAATGTAAGGCATGTTTGTCTCTACATCTAACAATTCTATCTAGGTAACAATTCTATCTAGATAATGCATCTAAATAGAGCAGTTGGATGTGTTCATTTCTATACTGAATAATATATTTAAATGTGTGTTTGTTTGTTTTTGCAAGTTGATATCTCTATCTAAATGTATGTATCAATAAAATGAACAAAACGAACATAATTCATTTTAAAATACTATAGTAATCAATAACATGTAACTTATTCTTTTAACATTTTAAAAAATTACTTAAAATAATTTTAATTATTTTAAAATATTGAAATTTATAATTTAATTGCTTAAAGTTAAACATAATGAAAAGATAGAAAAAAAAGAGGATGGAAAAAAAAAGGCGAGAGGTACACACAAAAATATGAGAGAGAGAAAAAAAAAAGAATGAAAATAAAGAGAGAGAAAAAATGAGAATAGAATAAAAAAGAAGTAAAAGAAAAAAAGAAAAAGAAAAAAATGAGGAGTAAGAGAAAAATCTGAAAGAAAAGCACACAAAAATGATATAGTTAGCAGATATATTATCTGAGACATTATCAAAATGCATCTGAAAGTTTTAATTTTTTTGTATATAGTTAGCTGATATATCTAACGACTACATCAAAATGATATGTAATTATATGTTCAAACGAACAATATCTAACCGTTTTATTTAAATAAAATAGCTTAAATAAAAGATCTGGATGTATAAATGAAGAGGACCGTAGTGATTATTAGTTAGTTTGGTCACAACATATGGAAAAAATGTTAATATAATAAGATCACATCTAATCTTAAAAAGAGTTTGAAGAGACAGAAATAGCATAAACAGCATTCATATGGCATTGCCCAAAAGAAGCATTAAGAATGGGTGGCCACTCTTAGTTATTCTTCTATTATTTCACCTCTCATCACCACTATATACGTCCATTTTTTATTGCATGTTAGTTTCTTTTGGAATATTACTTTTGCTACATTATTTATGTCTTTTGAGAGGTATAATATAATTTTATATATAATTTACATGAACATACGATAACAAGTTATTCATATAATATCTTAAATTATATAGTTTTCGATCGATAAAGTCTTACAATCACGAATAAAAGTTGGAATGTGATTTGCTGAGCTAGTAAAATAAATATAATTTTATTTGGACAAACTCACAAACATCTATTTAACAATATATAAATCATAACTGTACATGCGCTATATCACAAATATAATCCGTCAATTCTATTATGCACGACTAATCAAATTGAAACTATAAAGTATAACAGTATGTCTGCTATAACATCTATACTATTTTTTCCGTTTCCAGAGACTAACTGTTAAGATATTTTCCTATTTCATTTCTGTCAACATAAAGAATAATACACAAATTAAACTAGTTTGATGATATTTTTTTATATTCTTGTCGTATTCAAGTTTGTTGATAGAATTGCAATATGTTAGTCGAAATATCGAAATCTCCCCGATGAAGAAATGACATTAAAAGTTTCTGATAAGAATATTCTACCGTCACCGTTTGTAGTTACGAGTTTATGTCATCTAGCTTTTAATGGTATTTTCTTGAAGTTGTTAAAGTTTGTGAAATTTATTTGTCAATTATCTACAAACAGCTGTATATTACATATAAAGGTGAACCATCTTTTATAACGAGAAAAAAAAAGGATGTAAAAATTGAAAATGACATAGAAAACGATAAAAGAAAGGAGGTGACAAAATTAGAAACGGACACTATCGCCCGTGACTTTGTTATCTATATATGCACATGATTGATTGCTCGATAATCGCAACAATGGCTTAGCTAAGTAAACCCTTAAAGTCTACCCTCGTCTTTCTTACCCAAACGTGTCTTCATGCATGCATTTTTGCTGAAGCGCATAATAATGTCGTACATAAATGGAAAAGAAATCTCATAGTTCAGATTGAAGAAATTGTTGAATATAGCTTCTAATTTGATATTTTAGTAAATGATTATTGTAATCTTTAGCTGAGTGATTAATGTAGAAGATAATCCGATTCCGAAGTAATGGGTTCCATGTGGATTTTTTTGTACAGTATAGTTTTAAAGATGAGTGTGAACATAACACATTTTCAACCATAGCTTTTTTACTGTTTGGTCAAAATTTCTAGGGTAGCTTAACTCTCACATTGATTGATTTCCATATAGTTGCAAGTAAAGAGCAATGACGTGGCAGTTGATTAGAAAAGAAAAAAAAAGGTAAAATGCTCCGACAAATCAAAGCCTGGTACTAACTTAGATTTAACTTTTGACTTTTGTTTCTTCTCAGACAAACTATCAAACACTGCGACTGAAAGCTTTCGTTCTGACAACAACAAATTCAAATTTATAAATAATCAAATCCGAATATTAATCGATAAAAAGTCGAAAATAACTTATATGAAATAAAAATTCGCACTTTAACATTTGTTTTTCTTCTTCTTCTTACCGTCGATAAGAGTTTTACTGATATATATGTAAAACTATTAATATTTTGTCTACTTTATTTAGCATTTATTAGCTGACAATCCGATAAGATTATTCGCTAGATCGTAAGTAATACGTGTCCCTTGTTGCTGCACGTTCCCAATGATCGATAAAGTCGAAGACGTCGGAGCAAATGCAAAGCAGAAAGTTCCTGAATCATCCACTGGGATCAGATAATTCTTCGCCGGTAAATCAAGTGACTTCCCTCCGGTGAAATGAAACGTTACCGTCGGGACTTTAACGGAGGAAAGAGATGAGAAATCGTAGCAAGTATCAAACAGAGATATGCTCGAAGTTCCCTTTTTGAGATTCGTAGTGAGTCTAGCAAACGCGTCACGTAACGAGTTATAAGCCTGAGTTTGAAGACGAGTCACGGCGGTTCCACAATCCAAAATCACTCCTCCGCTTCCTACACCGTCGACTGCGAACATAGATTCAGGCAACGAAACTTGTTGACCACCGACACTGAATCCACTAAGTCCAACGTAGTAGAAAGTATCGATCTTTTGGTTACGGAGAAGCGGAGCCGTCGCGTCTCCACTACCGAGAGCAACCGTGTTGAAATCGAGACTCGACGATTTTCCCGAGTCACGATCAACGAGACAGTAAGAAAACGACGTCGCTTTCATTTGATTAATTATCGATAAAGCTCCACCACCCAAACCGAGTAAACCGGCTGCTCCAACGAAAAGACCTTCGTTATCATGACCACATCCCAAAGCGACGTCGTTTAATTTACCGGATTCACCAAACGTCACCGTATCGGTAGCGAAATCTCCAACGGTGAAAGATCCGTCACCGTAACTAACTTGGTAGAGACATTTGTTAGAACGACAAGCGGTGGTCTCGAGAAGAGAGCACTGTGGAGCAGAGCAAGTAAGGGTTTTGAATGTTGAAGATGAAGTTGGGTCAAAAATCGTGTCGGATTGTTGGTAACAATCGGAGCAAGGTTTGCACTGTAACCAATTCACGTCGCTTCCAGTGTCAAGAACCATATACATCTCTTTCGCCGGAGTTCCCACTCCAATTCTGGAGAAATACTCTCCGCTTCCTTGTGGAGCTCCAGAGACGACAGGTGTTGTTAAAGCTTCAGGTTGAAATTGGGTATCGTCGTTGTAAACAGGTTTGAGATCGGATCTGTCGATTCCTTCGACGGCGAATTGGATTTTGGCGACGATTCGGGCGACTCTAGATGAGTCACGCTCGAGTCGACTCAGTACTAGGGATTTGTAGTCTTTGTGTTGTGACGCTACGAAAATGTCTCGGGAGTGAAGTTGTAGAGAGAGTTGAGAAGATGAATTGAGGAAAACGGGGTCCGATATGGATTCGGATTCGGTGAGTGAGGAACTAGTTGGGTCGAGTGAGAGGATAGTTTGTGTTTGCTGGAGAGAAGAAGCTACGTCGAGTACAGTCGTTTTATGTGAAGTCGATAGAGAGCGAGAGGAAGCGTTAGTTGTGGTGAGAAGAATAGAAAGAGTGACGGTGATGAGAGAGAGAAATCGCGCGAAAGCCATTATTTCCGGCGAAGATCGTAAAAGTGTTTAATGGAAGAGAAACTGAAGAAGGAGATGTATTTTATTTATAGAGAAAAATAAATTGTTGTGGAGAGAGTCACGCCAGAATTGTTGTGGTAATAAAAGCCACATCAATTATTTATAATCTTTAATATCTGTATTCACGTTATCATCCGAATATAAACTTTAGGTGTAAATGGTAGTAACAGACACATCTAATTAAATTTTTGGTAAAATTCAAAAATATTAATAAAAAATATGTATCCTACAAATTACTTATTTTCTAAAAAACTAAAATTTTTAACTAATAACTAAAAGTTAGCTTATAATTAAAAATTATATAAAAATTAAAACTCCAAAATATTTTAGTTATATATATATATATATATATATATATATATAAATAAGTATACTTAAAAATTTGAGATATCAAAAATATATGAAATACAATTATATACCTAAAACTAGTTTAAATTTAAAATTTAATATTTAAATATTTAAAATTATAATTATAAATTTAATTATATTATTATTTATTATGGAACAAATACTCAAAATTTAATTTAAATTTTCAATTTTGCTAGAATTTTTTGTTAAATTATAAAATCTTTTTTATAAAAAATAATATAAATTTGAATCTGATCAAAATTAAATTAGATAGATAATTGTAAAAAAGTCAGATAACTATCACAATCGAATGATGTTCGATCTATATTAAACCGAATTTAATCTAAAAATATATCTCATTATGTGTTAAGTGTAAATCAAAAATGTAACACCCGTCTCCCGATTTGTTGAGACACGTGTCATTTCGTGCCAAAACATTCAATCTTTATTTAATAACTAAGATGCTCCCAACATCTTACATAAAATCTCTCGAATAAAAATTATTAAAATAAAGAAAATAAAGAAGAAAATATCTTACGAAATAAATAACTGAAATAAATAACTTCAATGAGAAAATGAGACTCGACAGCGAATCACGATCCTAGATCCGATTTGGTAAAAGGAAAAAAATGAGGGGGTGAGTATAAATACTCAGTGAGGATATCACTTCTGCCCACTAAGACTCAAAGTTCTAAATTAATACTAAACATCGTCTATCCTAAGCATAGAAAAAAATCATGTGCAACTTGTGTATTTCAACAAGTTGTACTAATCAGGTTGGTCTGCTAGTAGCAGCCAACGTCGCACACATCGCACATACTCCACGATGGCTTCAGAACCCCTCGGTTGGGAGACCACAGTCTGTAACTCGATCCTCCCTAGCTCGTCAGCGGTTTTTGGGCTGAAGCGGTCCCGTCGGCTCACTCCACACCATTGTCTCTTTTCCACGGGGATTGTCGGCTCGTAACCCAATTCCTCCGCGTCACACTTTTTAAGAGACATCCAGACCATTGTCTCTTTTCCACGGGGATTGTCGGCCCGTAGCCCAATTCCTCCGCGTCACCACTTGTTAAGAGACACGTCACTTACTCATTTACTCATTCTATATCTACTTACTTTTCATCAAAACATCAAATATATCACCTCTTATGAGATGATATTTTAATTATTTATATATTATATAATAAGCCAAACAACTATCATATTCACAAATATTCACAAAATCTCTAAAATATTATCTAACAGTTATATAATATTTAATATATGATTAAAAATATTCTAATTAAATATTTCTAATTTCGAGAATAAACAAGTTTAATATTAAATTAAAATTAAAAGTCTTGCAGATCATATCATTACCTAGATTGGCCGGTGACAGATTCAAAAACGCAGCCAAAAACAAATTCAACAACTTTCACAACAAAAACCTTCACACACAAGCAACCAGACAAAACTAGGGTTCATCAGTCAACAAAACAGATGATTCTTTCTGACTAAGTAACGACATTACAAATAAGATCTTACCTAGATTCGAAGATCCGCCGGTTTTGTTGCGTTCCTGAATGTTCCCTTTATCTAAATAAAAAAAAATCTGACTTTCCTTGCACAGATCTAGTCAGAAAACGACCCCAAATATGGCAAGTCGAACACAACAATTAGAACAAAACTCAGAATTCGTTAAGTATAGAAATAGAGACTGAGTTGATGTTTTACCTTAAACTCGATGTAACTCTCCCAATACTACTCCGATCAAAGATACGTTTGAAGCTACAAAAACTTGAGAGAGAGATCTTTCCAGAACTACCAAAATCATCAATAGGCGATTAATATCAGATTAGTTATGGGCTCCGAAAAAGTGGTTCAGACTAGATTTCTTACCATTTGGAGGCTGCTCTAGGTTGATCAATCAACTTCGGCAATGAAGATACTTGCTATGAGGCTCGAGTTTGAAGATTGCATAAGAGAAAGAAACTTAGGCGACGCTGAGTTGGTGGGTTTAAATAGGGGAACACACTAGATTTTGGTGCTAGGTTTAGAAGATGCATATTTTCCTTTTTTTTTCTCAACAACTTGATCTCCCTTGACAATTCTTTTATTGGGTCTTATGGGCCACAAAATTAATTCATTAACCCTAGGTTGAGTCTCATAATTCTCCCCCATTTTAGAGAATTCGTCCCCGAATTCGGTATGTCCATTGTTATGCTTTCTTCCTTGAAAACCTATGGATACAATTTCCTCATCTCCTTTTCTGAATCCCATGTTAATTATTGAATACCATCTCTCTCCCTGCGAACCTGAACTGTCTTACTTTTCTTGCTGATGGAGCTAACCTCTCTCCGATCTACAATTGATTCTGGTTTCCCTTTAACTGACAAATCAGACTCCAAGTCCTCTGGTGGCTGTGAGATAATGAGCTATGCCTCTTTGATCAGAGCACAAACACATGAAAAATATTATGAAATGCTGCAAGCTCTGGAGGTAGATCAAGCCGATACGCAACAACTTCAATTCTTTGAGTGATGGGGTATGGTCCCATGTACCTTGACTTTAGCTTCCTTCTCTTAGCCCAACGGTTCATGCCTTTGAACATTCTTATCTTCAGGTACACTAAGTCGCCTACCTCAAACTCCAAAATCTTTCGCCTTTTATCCGCATAACTTTTCTGACGGTCATGAGCTTCTGGTAACCACTTCTTAAGGATCTCTACCTTTCCCCTCGTCTCCTTAATGATTGCAGGCTTCATGTTTTGGCGCTCCCCCACTTCTGTCCAACAAAGTGGAGTGCGACAAGGTCGTCCATAAAGAGCCTCATATAGAGGCATGCCTATGCTTGCATGATAACTGTTATTATATGCAAACTCTGCTAATGGTAAGTATCATTACCAACGACCTCTCCAATCCAACATGCAAGCTCTAAGCATGTCCTCCAACGTCTGAATCGTCTTCTCAGATTGACCATCTGTCTATGGGTGATATGCGGTACTCATCTGCACCTTGGTCTATAAAGCCTTCTGAAATGCACCCCAAAAATTTGATGAAAACTTTGGATCTCTTTCTGAGACAATGTTCACCAGAACACCATGCAGTCTAACAATCTCTTCAACATATCTCTGAGCTAAGTGTTCTACAGTGTCCTTCTTGTTGGTCGCTAAGAAATGCGCAGACTTCGTTAGTCGGTCTACAATTACCCAAATTGTGTTCCGCTTATTTACTGTCCTTGGAAGACTAATAACAAAGTCCATATTCACCATATCCCATTTACATTCGGGTAATGGTAAACTTTGAAGAAGTCCACTCGAAACTTGGTGTTCTGCCTTCACCAACTGACAAGTCGTGCATTTTGCCACCCAATCTGCTACATCTTGTTTTATCCCGCTCTAGTGGTAATACCACTTCAGATCCTAATACATCTTGCTAGAACCCGAATGAATAGAGAAATGTGACTGATGAGCTTGCTTTAACATCTCTCCCTTCAGAACTTTGTCATCAGGAACACAAACTCGACCCCTGAAGACATGTGTTCCATTCTTTGTGGTCTCAAAACTCACAACTCCAATCACCACTGACTTTAGTAGGGATATATCACTCTTTTACACCTCACAAATCCTCCACAACAAATCTGTGTGGCCTCCTGCATTAAGGCCCAAAACATCATCATCTACAATGACTTCACAAATTTTGAGGCTAGATAACATTACTCCTAGCTCTTGCATTTCCTTTGTGCTTGACGCATCGCTCCTTCTCTTGCTTAATACATTCACCTGCTACAAGATTAGCTTTCCCGGGATGATAAGCGATATCCACATCGTAGTCTGCCAACAACTCCACCTATCTCCTCTGTCTAAGATTCAGGTCTACCTGAGTAAAGTTGTACTTCAGACTTTTGTGGTCAGTAAACAATTGTACATTTTCTTCATACAAGTATGCTCTCCAGACCTAAAGAGCAAATACCACAACTGCAAGCTCCAAATCATGGGTAGGATAGTTGACCTTATAATTCCTCAACTGTCTAGAGGCGTAAGCAATCACCTTACCATCTTGCATAAGAACACATCCAAGACGATTTTTTAACACATCTATGTAAACCACATATGATACACCTATCCTCGGTAGTACCAACACAGGCGTCTTAGTCAAACATTCTTTCAGACTCTCAAAGCTTTGCTCGCACACATTAGACCACTCAAAACGGGCTTCCTTACACGTTAGTTGTGTCAATGGCTTGGCCAAGTTGGCGAATCCCTCCACAAATTTTTGGTAATAACATGCAAGCCCTAGAAAGATGCGTACCTCAGTAGCACTCTTACATCTAGGCCAATCCAAGATCATGCAAATATTCTCTGGATTTACTGTAACTCCTTCTTCTGTCACAATGTGCCCTAAAAATCCAATTCTCTTATGCAAAAAGCTACATTTCTTCAACTTAGCATATAATTGATGCTCCAGCAATGTATGCAACACAATTCTTAAGTGTTCAACGTGCTCTTCCTTACTTCTAGAGTATATTAGAATGTCATCAATGAACACAATAACAAACTTGTCTAAATATTCCCGAAACATGTTATTCATCATTTTCATAAAAGCGGTAGGGGCATTCGTCAAACCAAAAGGCATCACTTTGAACTCATAGTGCTTGTAACATGTTCTGAAGGCCTTCTTTTTGATGTCATCTCCGGCGATAGCAATCTGATGATAACCGAATGCCAAATCAATTTTTGAGAATCAAGACACTCCTTGCAACTGGTCCAACAGCTCATCAATCTGAGGTAGGGGATACTTATTCTTGATGGTCACCTTGTTTAGCCCTCGGTAGTCTATGCATAGTCTGAAGCTGCCGTATCTTTCTTCTTCACAAACAATACATGAGCTCCCCATGGCAAACTACTAGGTCTAATGAACCTTTTCTCCAATTTCTTCATTAGTTGTGTCATCTCTGATGGGGCTAAATGGTAAGGAGCTCTCGAGATTGGAGCAGTCCCTGGCTCCAGCTCAATAAAGTTTCCCAACAGTACTACAATTCTATAGTCATATGAACGTCCTGATAAGTCATTGATGACCCCACTAATTCCGAACATGCAGTTTCGATCATCCTCTTCTTTTCAGAAAAAGCAATTCGGGAATCCCAACCCCTCGCTATCTACAAGCACACAAAGCTAAGTGTAGCGCCAGAGTCCCCTATTTCTTCTCTTTTTTTAAAATCATTTTGACAACGACAAACCTTTTTATTTTAATCATTTTGTAAACGAAACAATAATAATTAATATTTTTTTTGTTCAGCGACAAGTTTTTTTTTCTATAAAAGAAAAATCATTTTAAAACACAATTTGAAAACTTTTTTTTTCCTACTTAGCTTTCCGGGACAAAACCGGCTTAGCTTTAACCTCCGCTCTGATACCAATTTGTAAAACTGTCTCCCGACTCATTGAGACATGTGTCACTTTGTGCCAAAATACTCAATCTTTATTTAATAACTAAGATGGTTCCAAAATCTTACATAAAATCTCTCGAATAAAAATCACTAAAATAAAGAATATAACGAAGAAAATGTCTTACAAAATAAATAACTGAAATAAATAACTTCAATGAAAAAGGGAGACTCGGCAGCTACTCACGATCCTAGATCCGATCTGGAAAAAGGGAAAAATGAGGAGGTGAGTATAAATACTCAGTGAGGAGATCACTTCTGCCCACTGAGGCTCAAAGTTCTAACTTAAAACTAAACACCGTCTATCCTAAGCATAGAAAGCAATCATGTGCAACTTGTGTATTTCAACAAGTTGTACCAATCAGGTTGGTCTGCTAGTAGCAGCCAACGTCGCACACATCCGCTCACCATACTCCACGATGACTTCAGAGCCCCTCGGTAGGGAGACCACAGTCCATAACTCGATCCTCCCTAGCTCGTCAGTGGTTTTTGGGTTGAAGCGGTCCCGTTGGCTCACTTTAGACCATTGTCTCTTTTCCACTGGGATTGTCGGCCTGTAGCCCAATTCAAATCCAACAAAAACTTGACTTTCCTTGCACAGATCTAGTCAGAAAACGACCCTAAATATGCCAAGTCGAACACAACAATTAGAACAAAATTCAAAATTCTTTAAGTCTGAAAATAGAGACTGAGTTGATTTCTTACCTTAAACTCGATGTAACTCTCGCAATACTACTCCGATCAACGATACGTTTGAAGCTACAAAAACTTGAGAGAAATATCTTTCCAGAACTACCAAAATCATCAATAGGTGATTAATATCATATTAGTTATGGGCCCCAAAAAATATTAGTTTGGACTGGATTTCTTACCACTTGGAGGCTGCTCTAGGTTGATCAATCAACTTCGGCAATGAAGATACTTGCTATGAGGCTCGATTTTGAAGATTGCATAAGAGGAATAAGCTTAAACGCCGCCGAGTTGGTGGGTTTATATAGGGGAACACACTAGATTTAGTGTTAGGTTTAGAAGATGCATATTTTCCTTTTTTTCTCAATACTTTGATTTCCATTGACAATTCTTTTATTGGGACTTATGGCCTATGAAATTAATTCATTAACCCAAGGTTGAGTCTCACAAAAAACTTGAAAATATGATCTTAATCTACATAGATCCTAAACGTGTATATTTAGTGAAATTATATACAATTTATCTACATATTAGTTAAAATTTAAAAAAATAAAAAGAGTAATGGAATTGTGGAATTGTGGAATTATATATATATATATGGTAATAGTTAAATATGTGAAATGGTAAAATGATGTTATTTTCTAATATTTTATACCAAAATAAAATAATTAATTATAAAAATATATGGATCTGAAAAAATGTGAAAAATGAATCATATTCTTATTCTTTTATCATATGATCCCAACATAGAATAAGATTAAGGAACAATTGTTGTCAACACCCCCAAAAAGTTAATAATT
>JAKUCM010004395.1:0-70980 GCA_023374145.1 Lepidium sativum | reverse complement strand
AATTGTTTTTTTTTTTTTTGTCAACGACAATATATATAAAACCCCGCCAAACAACCCACTAAAAACCTCAATCACCGCAGAGATACTCGACTATACCTATCAAGAGAATTTGCTTTATGATTTAAGAACCTCAGGGTTGAAGATAAAGAATAACTGGCAAAAGAATCTCTGAGCCTCCAGAACTCATCCTCGTATGGTGCAAACGCCGGCCACTTTTCTGGTCTTTGAAAGATAAGCAGCACTGTCTCACAATCTGTCGAAACCTCCACTTCTGATATATGAAGCTCCAACAGCACATCCATTACCCAGATGACTGCTTCCACCTCTGCATGAAGGGGTGAAAGAGACAGATGTCGACTGAAAACTCATGTGCATACTCCATCCACTGAATCTGGAAAACAGACCCAACTGAACCCGTAAACTGACGGTGACTTTCTAGGAAACGTCCACATATCATTTGTAGCCTGTGAAACTTAGATTAGTTGTGGTAGCCTTGACCACAAATAATCATGCGGAACTTTTGTACCTGTTCGGCGCGTCAGACCATTCCTAATAATCTGCCATTGCTCTAGCCAGAATAACTCGCGGATCCAAATCTTCATTTGAAAAGCAAAAACCATTACGTGCTTTCCAAATCTGCCAAATAATCCACGGGAAAATTACACTGTCAACTTGACCCTTAACTCTCCAAAACAAATAATCTAAATTATACCATAGTGAACCTCCATGAAACATCCCTCGACAGAAGGAAAGGTGGACAAAGTCCATACTTGGATCGCGGGGGACATTCAAATTGGTTAGATTTAAAAAAGCGAAAATAAATAAAGAAATTTTTTTTAAAAAAAAGAAAATGAATATAGTTGGTTAGGTTTTACGCAAAAAAAGAGAATTAATGCTTAAATTTTGTTTTTTTGTCAACAATGCTTAAATATTGTTTTAAATATAGAAAATTGACAAAAAAAATCTTAAAAATAGAAAATATAGAATAATGGATTAGTCTTAATAAAAAATAAAATAAATAAATTTTAGATACAAAAGAAAAATATTAAATTTATTAACTTAAGTGAATTTGGTGAAATAATTTATTAAAATAAAAGAAAAAAATTTATAAGTTTATAGTCTTTTTGGCGCTTTTTCGGAAACTCTATAGCATGGAAAGTTTCGCTTTCTCTCACTCTAGATTCTTCTCGATTCTCCTCTCTTTGTGCTGCCTCTCTTCTTTTAGATCCAATTCCACCTTATTCTATTTTTACTTACACTTCTACGGTCTCTGGTCACTTACTTTTGTCTTATTTTTCGTCTCTTTTCCTTAATGATATGTTGTTGTGTTTAAAGTTGATTGTTTTATGTTTTATCCTCTGCTCAGTAATATTCTCTTGTTGGGGTTTCCACATGTTTTCGAGTCTCAAACTGATACAAGAAAGTCGGTATCGGAGAACTTCTTCGAAGAAAACACTAAATGATTCGCTGTTGCACCAAAACAACGAAATCGAGACTCAAGCTCAAATTGATTCACTATTAAAATCTCAATTCGAATTCAAGAATCCATCGTAACAAACTTTTGGAAGGAAAGATTTACAGAATTGTTTCTTTACAAAGAATTATCTTATGATCTTCTCGTAAACAATTTCAGATATACTTTTCCTTTAATTGCTCCTTGGCCCCTCAACTCCTTCGGCTTTCTAATACGACCAACAACTTTTGAAAGGAGCTCAAAGAACCCTTCTTCCTTAACTTTTGAAATGTGCACAAAGGACCCTTCTTTCCTTCTTGTAACAAATCCCCCCTGTTTAGACAACTTTGTCCTCAAGGTTTAAAAGTAGGATATTTTTGTATCATATCGAACAAGAATTCTCACGTACCTTCTTCAGCCGGTAAGTTTGACCACTTGTCCAATATCATCATGATTGCTCTTCCTTGCCTCTTAACCATTTCCCGCTCTAGTACACATTCTGGTTCTCGAATCAGTACATCAGAAACTATTGTAGGGAGATGAGTAGCGACGTGTGCATTCCCATACAGAACCTTTAGCTGAGAAACATGGAACACATTATGCACCTGTGAGCCTTGCGGTAATTCCAGTTTATAAGCTACATCACCACACTTATCCATTATTTTATTGGGACCATAATATTTGGGTGATAGCTTAGGATGCTTCCTCATTACCACTGACTGCTGCCTATAAGGCTGCAATTTGACATAAATAAAGTCGCCAATAGCAAGGTGTCTCTCGGTTCTGTGTTGATCAGCCAAAGTCTCCATTCTATGTTGAGCCCTCAGTAAATGGAATTTTCAAGATCAGAATCATGCTTTCCCTTTCCTGCAAGTTTTTAGCCACTACCACCACTTTAGCTTCGCCTGGTAAGTAAGGTAAATGTATTGGAGGGACCTGCCCGTATATAGTTTCAAATGGTGATATATTGGTAGCTGTATGCAAAGTTGTGTTATACCAATACTCAGCCAAATGAAGCCACTTGCTCCATAATTGTGCTCTGTCACTTGTTATACATCATAAATATGTCTCCACACATCTATTTACCACTTCCGTTTGACCATCACTTTGCGGATGATAATCACTAGAAAACTTAAGCTCCACCCCTTGCAATGAGAACAACTCTTTCCAAAAAGCACTAAGAAATACAGTATCTATATCACTCACAATACTGCGAGGGCATCCGTGAAGCTTAAAAACGTTTTCCATGAATGCTTATGCCACTGTCAAAGCTGTATAAGGATGGTTCATAGCTATGAAATGAGCTGTCTTGCTCAATCTATCCACCACCACATAAATCACCGTCTTACCAAAAGAATTTGGCAACCCACCAATGAAATCCATAGATAAGTCCGTCCATATAGCCTCCATAATGGGTGATGGCTGCAACAAACCTGGATATACTGCAGTATCATATTTACATCTTTGACAAATTTGGCAGTCCCTTAGATAAGCTTGTATATCTTTCGTTATTCCCTTCCAATTAAACAATCCTTTTACTCGATGGTACGTTACATCTTGGCCTGAATGCCCTCATACACCTGAACAATGTAACCACTGGCGTATATTTTCTCTTATAGGGGTGTTAGATGGTACCACAAGCTTACTCTTTCGCCATAAGTTGTCATGTATCCAAGAGAAATGCCTTTTTGCATCAGGTTTCCTTTTCAATTCCTAAATGACATTCATAACTTCCACAACTTCACTATAAGCATGTTTTATATCTTAAAAATATCACATTCAAGTACTGATATAGCCATCAACAACACCTCTGATCCTTCAACTCTTGAAAGAGTATTTGCCACAATGTTGTCTTCTCCTTGTCGGTGTTGAATCCCATAATCAAATTCAAGCAACTTATCCATTATTGTTGAATAGGAGTATTAAGGCGTTGTTGTAACAAGTATTTCAAGCTCCTTTGATCCGTCTAAATGACAAAATGATTAGGTAGCAAGTAATGGCGCCATTTCTGTACTGCAAAGACTACAACCAGCAAATCCTTCTCATAAATGGATAAGTTCAATTGTGTACCTTTTAAATGCCGACTAATGTTAGATAATGGATGTGCTTCTTGCATCAACACTGCCATTTCTGTACTGCAAAGACTACAACCAGCAACTCCTTCTCATAAATGGATAAGTTCAATTGTGTACCTTTTAAATGCCGACTAATGTTAGATAATGGATGTCCTTCTTGCATCAACACTGCTCCTATCTCTTGTCCGCACGCATCAGTCTCCACCACGAAAGGTAGATCAAACTTAGGCAACGCAAGTACTGGTGTTGTACACATTGCCTCTTTCAATGCCCCAGAAGCAGTTTGTGTTTCTTGATTCCAATCGAAGGCTCCTTTCTTAGTTAAATTTGTTAAAGGCCTAGCAATCACTCCAAAGTTTCTCACAAACCTCCTGTAATACCCTGTTAATCCCAAAAATCTCCTAATTTATTTGATATTAACCGGAACTAGCCACTCCTTGACTGCTTTTACCTTCTGCGGGTCTGTGGAAACACCTTCAGCAAAAATATAGTGGCCTAAGTATTCAACTTTATCAATAGCAAATGCACACTTACTCATTTTAGCAAACAGCTTATGACCCCTCATGGTTTCAAAAAGCAACTTCAAATGCTCCACATGTTCCTCCAATGACATACTATACACAAGTACATCATCAAAAAAATGAGAACATTTTTTCTCAGAAACTTCTTAAAAACCGAGTTCATTAAACCTTGAAAAGTTGTTGGAGCATTGGTTAGACCAAAAGGCATAACCAAATACTCATAATGACTTGTATGCGTCTTAAACGCTGTCTTGTGAATGTCCTTCGGGCTCATTATCACTTGGTGGTACCCAGCTCGCAGATCAATCTTAGAATAATACGTAGAACCTCCCAATTCATCCATCGAATCCTCGATCAATGGAATCGAAAATCTGTCCTTCAATGTCATACCATTAAGCTTCATGTAATCAGTACAAAATCTCCATGTTTCGTCCTTTTTCTTTACTAGAACTACATGTGATGCAAACAGACTTGAACTAGATTGAACGGTTCCCTTCTCCAACATCTCCTCTACCAACTTATCAACCTCATTTTTTTATATAAAACATATCTATAGGGCCTCTGATTTACTGGATCTAATCCCTCCACCAACAGAATCTTGTGGTTAAAGTTTTCTCTAAATGGTGGTAAACTTGTAGGTTCCTCAAAAACATCTGCATAGTCTTCAAGCACTCTGTTTACCACGGTACTCTCTTTTCTCCGTATTCCTTTTATGGAATACAATTGTAACGTTCTGTATTTTCACTTCCGAGTGAAGCTAATCATGGATAATTGAGCCTCTTCTTCTTTCAATTTACCAATCCTTGCTGCTTTCACTTCCCTCACTGAACCCCGTTTCAAACCATGTAATAACTCCTTCTTTCCTTGCCAATTAAACCTTGCTTCTAGTTTATCAAGATCCCATAATATCAGACCTAATGTCTTCAAAAACTGACACCCCAAAACCAAGTCACAACCCTGTAACGGAATCACCATAACATATGTGGTGTACCTAAGATTGTGCAATGACCAAGAGAAATCCTTGATCAATCCTTGTACTGCCAACTTGCCTCCATCTGCTACCGCAATAGTAGATAAACCTGTAGAGCTATAACGGTATTTTAATCTGGCAGCGAATTCCTTCATCATGAAATTATGAGTAGACCCCATATCCAATAGTATAAACATCGGATGTTTTCCATGCTGTCCCTTGACTCTCATAGTACTGTGCTTGTCCACTCCTGCCACTGCATTAATAGAAACCTTCGGTACCAGAGAAAGATCCAACTCCCTCTCTTCTCCAACTTCTTCCCATAACTCCTGCTCTAACATCTCTTCCAACTAATTTGTGTCCATATCTCATACCATATCATATAACTGCTTAACCCTCAGATGAGCTCTTCTATAATGCTTTGGAGAGTACTTTCCATCACACAAAAAACAAGTGCATGTTGCTCTCTTCTCATTAAGTTATTCTTGTGTCAAAACAGGTCTAAAATTTCCCTTAATGTCTCTAGATTTCTCCCTGAACCTCGAGCTCTTCCAGTCACCATTACTTCTTTTTGGCGGCTGCTGACTCTGCCAAGAAGACCCCACATTATTCTTCATACTCGTTTCTGTTTTTCCCGGATGAGTTGTCTCATACAACCTCCCCAACGTGAGACAATGACTAATACTCTGAGGTGCCAACATACGCACATGCATCTGCATGGTCTAACCTTAACCCTGCCAAATAGTTACTTAAGAGTTGCTCAATATCCATGTTAACCCGAATCTTAAGAGCCTCAAACTTCTTGTGATAATCATCAATCCCCTGAGTCTCGTACAACCTTTTCATCTCTGCCACATGATCATCCAACGCATTCACAAACTTGTCTTTAAGCATCCTCAAATAACCCCTCCAATCACTCAACAGATAGCCATAACCTGATTGCATCATAGACTGATGGAATTCTGATGCTTCCCCTTCAAAATGAACTGATGTTAACCTCACTTTCATGTCATTAGTCGTTTGATCGATGACAAAAAATTGCTCTATCTTAAACAACCAATCACTATATTTAACACCCGAAAATTTAGGGAAATCAATCTCTATTCTAGTAATACTATTATAGCTTTGATTACTTAATCCCGATTTTAGAGTCAACCTATGTTCAATCCTATGGCTCTGATTCATATACTGACCTTCGCCTCGTTATTCGAGTTGTCTTTGTCGCATTGATTGGCTTTGCGCGGCTATCGTCGGGCCGTACATCACTTGTCGCATCCCCGCTCCTCCATTGGTTTTGACTACGGTTAAACCTTGCGGAAACTAGCCCTCATTCCTACTATCCATCGGTCTTGCTCTTGGCAACATGCCTTGGGCTACATGAGTGACCCCAACTCTTGGATCCTTCACCTGCGCCCCATAACGAGATTCGGTACTTCGATCTCCTGTTGTGAGTTGTAGCTCTGATGCACTTCCTGAGCTCCACCTCCGGTTAATTCTCTCACCATTGTCGACGAATTGTTCGACCAAGACAGAAACATATTTGCTATTTTGTCAATTTTGTCATAATATTCTTCAACATCGTAGCTTCAATCATCCATTGTATCTTCTTCTCAAAACTGGTCGTGAACAGATCTTCACCATCTTCCGCACTCGTCTTCGCCGTCACCTAGGAGCGCGTTATCGGTCAATCTGCCATAGATTCCGAAACTTGACTAAGCTCTGATACCTTTGATACAAGAAAGTCGGTATCGGAGAACTTCTCCGACGAAAACATTAAACGACTTTCCGTTACACCAAAACAACAAAATCGAGACTCAAGCTCGGATTGATTCAATAAGAAAAACTCAATTCAAATTCAAGAATCCATTGTAACAAACTTTTGGAGGAAAGATTTACAGATTTTTTTTTACAAAGAATTATATAACGATCTTCTCATAAACAAATTCATATATACTTTTCCTCTAATTGCTCCTTGTCCCCTCAACTCCTTCGACTTTCTAATATGACTAACAACGTTTGAAAGGAGCTCAAAGAACCCTTCTTCCTTAACTTTTGAAATGTGCACAAAGGACCCATCTTTCCTTCTTGTAACACAAACATGGCTTCATAGCGGATATTGAAGGAGCTCAAGGATCTGCAGAAAGATCCTCCTTCGAATTGCAACGCATGTAATCAATCACCCTTTTCTTGTTTTAACCGATTAATCAACACCAAAGACTGAAGTTGATTCCTTTCTTTCACTGGTTTGATGTTCATGTATCAAGTGTCGAACTTTATAATCCGTATCATGCTTTTGTGCATTATTTGTTAAGCTTTGGTTTGCTTAGACTCTCTGATTGAAGCATCTTCTTGTTTGTTATATGCACTCCACATTACTAATAAGTGTTAAGATTTAATGTCAAGTGTCACCTTTTATAGCTTCCGCTCATATTTCTCTTACTGATGTAACTTTGTTGTCTGAGTTTGTGGACAAATGAGTCTCTAATGTCTGTGTTGTATTAGGTCATGTGGTTGAGGACATGTTCCACTGGCAAGCAACAATCATGGGACCTCCTGAAAGTCCTTATGCTGGAGGAGTATTTCTGGTTTCCATTCACTTTCATCCAGATTATCCTTTCAAGCCACCAAAGGTGTTGTTTTGTGTAATGACTAATGAGGCTTTATTTATGATCATCAGGTTTATCGTTGATCTTATTATGTATATCTAATTTTGCAGGTGTCTTTTAAGACTAAGGTGTACCATCCAAACATCAACAACAATGGAAGCCTTTGCCTTGATATTTTGAAAGAACAATGGAGTCCTGCTCTTACCATATCCAAGGTTTGAGTTTTGTATCCTTACTCTACTAGTTTAGCCAAACATGGGTTATAGTGATAACAAGAGTGATTGACGCTGCGGAAACTAGGTTTTGTTATCGATTTGCTCGCTGCTGACTGATCCAAAACCCTGATGATTATTAGAGTATTGTATTTTCGGTTATGATGATTAAGTATGGTTTAGAGTCTTGGTTCTGGTTTAGAGTCAATTTTGGTTCTTATTAAAATGTAATCGGTTTAATCATAATGATTAAATCGAATGTGTCTTCTTCAACAAATGTATTCGTATATATACGAATAGTGTATTATTGTTTTGATGATGATGAATACAAGAGATTCAAGCTTTCTTTTTCTTTCTTTCTTCTTTGTTTTAGTTGTAATATTGCAACATGGTATAAGAGCAGAAACGATCCAACGTTTTCTGTTAAGAAACAAAGCTCAATTTCATCTCTTTCATCTTGTTCTTCATCTCTTTATTTCCGTAACAATCAGTCTGATCTTTCGATCGAAAACGGTTTACAAACATGGTGGTTGTTCGTAAAGGAACCAAAAGTCAGGCGACATCAAGAAGATTGGGTATATCGAATCGCACGACAAGATCATAAAACTCGGATCAAAACAATGGAGAAAATCAAGTATCGACAATCTCGAAGAATCTTTTCAGAAATACGAACTCGGTGAATCAAATGTCGACTGGGGAAAATCTCAATTTTGAAGGTATCCAATTTTCTCCTTACTATTTGACTAGTGGAGACAATCTGGGAGTAGCGATTATCTCGGAGGTTCTTGATCGAACTAACTATACAACTTGGAGCATAGCGATGAATATAGCTCTTGATGCGAAGAATAAAATAGCATTCGTTGATGGTAATCTTCCTAGGCCATACCCGACACATCCTCACTACAGAATTTGGTCGAGATGCAATTCAATGGTAAATTCTTGGATTCTGAATTCTGTCAACAAGTAGATCTATAGTAGCATACTTCGACTTGAAAATGCCACATAGATTTGGAAGGATTTACTTGTCAGGTTTCGCATTACCAATTTGCCTAGATCCTATCAATTGACGCAGCAAATTTGAACTCATCAACAAGGCACAATGGATCTATCTACGTATTACACTAAGCTGAAGACTTTGTGGGACGATGTTGAGGGAGCAGAATGTGTAGAAATTTGCAAAGTCTGTGAATGTTGCAAGGAGACATCATTAAAGACAGAACGCACAAAGGTGATCAAGTTCCTTGCAGGCTTAAATGAATCATATGCAAATGCAAGGAGTCAGATCATTATGCAGAAGGAAATACCAAATTTGGTGGAAGTTTATAACATGCTGGATCAAGATCACAGTCAAAGAAGTATCACAAATGTGACAAATGCAGCTGCTTATCATTTTACAGAGAGAAGAATAGTAGAAGGGTCGATTAATTCCACTCTCTCTACTCAAAAGGTTAAGCCTATTTGTAGTCATTGTGGATATACAGGGCATACTGTTGAAAAATGCTGCAAGATACATGGATATCCAGCTGGATTCAAGCACAAAGGAAAACAGAACCAAAACAAGTCAACAATTGCTCAAGTAACTCTCTTGGATAGTAAACACGATCAAGCAGGGGCTTCAACAACTCTGAAAGGCTTGTCAAAGGATCAAATGGAAGGAGTGATCGCTTAATTTAACTCACAGTTATCATTGCCATCAAACAAGGAATTATAGACTTCCAGTAACAAAGGGATCATAACAGCCTTACCAGGTATTGGTTTCTCAAAATCTATACTTAATTTTGTAGGTATAATGAGAACCACAGGTAATAGGATCCTCGATGGTTGGATCCTAAGACCATCGACTGCAAGACAAGGTTTAGGCTCGGTTGACGAGTTTCGAGCCAAATTCGCCAAAGATAAAGGGGAGACGACCTTCCTTGGGAAGCATGTCAAAGACAAAGGGGAGATAATCTTATTAGATATGGTTCAACTGTATAAACTCAATGCCTCACCCAGCACTCAAGAACCAGAGCAGCAAACAAGGAGTTCATATCAACAACCTTCCCAAGAGGACCAGGAAGACACACGCTCACTTATCAAGGGGCTCCAGACGCTACCAAGAGAGTTAGAACATGGAGTTTATATCTATGGATTTCTGACTCAATTATCTAACTACGCGAGGTTCAATCAGCCAAATCAAAGCTTGGAGCCGAAAGTTATGAATTTTACAAGTTGGACCTTCTGCATTGAGGCCTTATGCGCGACAGCGTCAACTTTCGAGCAACATATCCCAGCTCAGGAGCGGCCTTCTCTCCTGGCCACTTGGAGATTATTCTTGGGCCTTTTAGTGACCCAAAATGACCAAGAACGCATCAAAATCCCGATGGATCCTCCAGATACCCGCTTTACAAGAAGAAGGGCCAAACCGAATCTGTTTTAAGGAAAGTCTGGGAGCCACTTCCCTTAAGAGCTTGCAGACTTATGTGTGGCGACCAGGAGACACTCTAAGACATTCAGAAGCATCCAGGAGAGTCTTCACATGCTCCAGAACGCACATGTATAGGCAAATCCTCCTCATTGAAGACTTTCCATATCCGTCGATCACCAAATCATCTCCAACAGCTCTAAGATCGACGGTCCTCATCACTTGTCTGTTGGAGACTTAATTATGTGATATTTCCTTCCTATTTTAAGCATATTACCGTTGTACATTGAGCCTATATAAGCTCAAGCCTTCCTTTGTATTGAGAAGACTTAAAAAAGACGTAAAAAACAGTTGAATGATGAAATTCTCTTTGTTAGAATACTTAGCCGCCTTCTCTTTCTTTTGAGGATTCAAAAAAAAAGAGAAGAGTCAAGCTTGTGAGGATTCCAACTTGACGGATCCGAGATTATCATAGAAATAATCACCCTCCTTTGTGGTTCTCATTCACGCAATTCCGCCAAAAACTAGTTTTCATCGGTTTGGACTCACCAAAGTCGGGCCGTCGAATTCATATCCAAGACCTCACCACCGAGGCTCCTATCAACAGGGGTAAGTCTCACTAGTCAGTCACGAATCATCGATAGTGGAGCAACACACCATGTTAGCCATGATAAAAATCTGTTTATCAACTTGGTTAATCTTGAAAATAAAACTGTTACTCTACCAAATGGATTAACTATTCACATTGAAGGAATTGGGGAAATTAAGATTAATAAGAACTTGATACTGACAAGTGTTCTGTACATTCCAGATTTCACTCTTAGCCTACTTAGTGTGAGCCAATTGACTAAAGAGTTAAATTGTCGTGTTATTTTTTACTCTTTTACTTGTGTGATACATGAGCCTATCAAGGGGCTGATGATTTGACAAGCTAATCAAGTATCAAATCTTTACGTTCTAGATAAGAATTCTTTTGAAAATCATCATGTTCATAACTTGTCTTTCTCAGTTAATGTAGTTTTCAATGATTCTCTGTGGCACAGTAGGTTAGGACATCCTCCAAAAACTAAAGTAGACTTTGTAATGAAATTGATTGGTGTTACTAGAAGAAATAAAGACAGTTTTCATTCCAATATTTGTCCCTTAGCTAAACAAAAACGATTGTCTTTTGCTTCTTTAAATAATATGTGTAAGAATCCTTTTGATATGTTACACATTGATATCTGGGGGCCTTTTTATGTTCCAACATTGGAAGGATATCAATACTTTCTTACTATAGTAGATGATTATACTCGTGTGACTTGGATTCATCTAATGCGTTTAAAGAGTGATGTCTTGCAAGTGTTTCCAGATTTCCTGACAAAGATAGAAACTCAGTTTAAAGCAGTTGTTAAAGGTGTGAGGTATGATAATGCACCAGAACTGAAATTTGAGAAGTTGTTCAAATCAAAAGGAATAGAGTCTTACCACAATTGTCCTGAGACGCCAGAGCAGAACTCGGTGGTGGAAAGGAAGCATCGACATATTTTGAATGTGGCCAGATCCTTGATGTTTCAGAGTAATGTACCAATTGAATATTGGGGGGATTCTGTACTCATTGCAGTGCTATTGATCAACAGATTACCAGCTGCCATTCACAAGAATGTGTCACCTTATGAGATGCTAAGGAATACAGTTCCAGACTATGAAGGTTATGAAATTTTTCGGGTGCCTCTGCTATAACTCAACATCTCAGAAGCAAAGACACAAATTCGATCATCGAGCTGAACCTCATGTGTTTTTGGGTATCGTGCGGGCTACAAGGGATATAAGCTTCTTAATTTGAAGATAAATGGGATTCACATTTCACGTGATGTGGTATTTCATGAGGATATATTTCCATTTAAAGACAAAGAACAAAGTGAGATGGATGACTTGTTCTCAACCAGAGTAGACAACAACAAGACAGAGGATGTTCCTCAACATAATTCCTTAATGTTGTCACACACTGAGGAGAAAGAAACGAAGAATGAAGAATATGATGCATCAGAAGACCAGACCAATGAAAAAGAAGAAGTAGTGAGTCATACCAACATATTTAAAAGGAAGACTAAGGCACATGGCTCTCTCCATGACTACTATTGTGGAGTTACATAGACGGATTTGCCATTTCCATTGGGTAATTATGTTTCCTATGACAACTTGTCATAATCATATAAGGTCTATGCTTGCTTTGTAAGTCATTTCTCGGAACCCACTTCTTTCTCTCAAGCTAAGAATCAGGAGGACTGGATAAATGCCATGAATGAGGAATTGGTAGCTTTAGAGAACTCTGGAACTTGGACTGTTTGTACTTTGCCTCAAGGAAAACATGCTATAGGATGTTGGTGGGTCTATAAGACAAAATTAAATGTTGATGGAACCTTAGAGAGATATAAGGTTAGGTTAGTGGCTAAGGGCTTTACACAGAAGGAAGAAATAGATTTCATAGATACCTTCTCCCATGTAGCTAAAATGACAACCATTAAGACTTTGATTGGAGTTGCTGCAGCAAAAGGTTGGAGTTTGACATAACTTAATGTGTCAAATGCCTTCTTGAATGGAGACTTGCACGAGGAAATCTTCATGTCCTTGCCACCAGGATATACAATGACAGGAGAAGGGAAATTACCTCACAACGCAGTGTGCAAGCTGCACAAGTCCTTATATGGCCTAAAACAGGCTTCAAGACAATGGTTTTTAAAGTTCATCAACACTCTGCAAGAGCTCGGACTCAAGAAATCTTATACTGACCATACTCTCTTCATCACGAAAGTGAACTGCAAATACATTGATATCTAGGGGACTTTCTTTGTTCCAACACTGGAAGGATATCGATACTTTCTTACTATAGTAGATGATTATACTCATGTAACTTGGATTCATCTAATTCGTTTAAAGAGTGATGTCTTGCAAGTGTTTCTAGATTTCCTGACAAAGATAGAAACTCAGTTTAAAGCAGTTGTTAAAGGTGTTAGGTATGATAATGCACTAGAGCTGAAATTTGAGAAGCTGTTCAAATCAAAAGGAATAAAGTCTTACCAGAGTTGTTCAGAGACACCAGAGCAGAACTCGGTGGTGGAAAGGAAGCATCGGCATATTTTGAATGTGGCCAGATCCTTGATGTTTCAGAGTAATGTACCAATTGAATATTGGGGGGATTCTGTACTCATTGCAGTGCTCTTGATCAACAGATTACCAGCTGCCATTCACAAGAATGTGTCACCTTATGAGATGCTAAGGAATACAGTTCCAGACTATGAAGGTTATGAAATTTTTTGGGTGCCTCTGCTACAACTCAACGTCTCAGAAGCAAAGACACAAATTCGATCATCGAGCTGAACCTCATGTGTTTTTGGGTATCCTGCGGGCTACAAGGGATATAAGCTTCTTAATTTGAAGACAAATGGGATTCACATTTTACGTGATGTGGTATTTCATGAGTATATATTTCCATTTAAAGACAAAGAACAAAGTGAGATGGATGACTTGTTCTCAACCAGAGTAGACAACAACAAGACAGAGGATGTTCCTCAACATAATTCCTTAATGTTGCCACACACTGAGGAGAAAGAAACGAAGAATGAAGAATATGATGCATCAGAAGACCAGATCAATGAAAAAGAAGAAGTAGTGAGTCATACCAACATATTTAAAAGGAAGACTAAGGCACATGGCTATCTCCATGACTACTATTGTGGAGTTACAGAGACGGATTTTCCATTTCCATTGGCTAATTATGTTTCCTATGACAACTTGTCATAATCATATAAGGTTTATGCTTGCTCTGTAAGTCATTTCTCGGAACCCACTTCTTTCTCTCAAGCTAAGAATCAGGAGGACTGGATAAATGCCATGAATGAGGAATTGGTAGCTTTAGAGAACTCTGGAACTTGGACTGTTTGTACTTTGCCTCAAGGAAAACATGCAGTAGGATGTTGGTGGGTCTATAAGACAAAATTAAATGTTGATGGAACCTTAGAGAGATATAAGGCTAGGTTAGTGGCTAAGGGCTTTACACAGAAGGAAGGAATAGATTTCATAGATACCTTCTCCCTTGTAGCTAAAATGACAACCAGTAAGACTTTGATTGGAGTTGCTGCAGCAAAAGGTTGGAGTTTGACACAACTTGATGTGTCAAATGCCTTCTTGAATGGAGACTTGCACGAAGCAAAGTACAAACAGTCCAACCTTTTCTTTCTTTCTTCTTCGATTCTTCTTTGTTTTAGTTGTAATACTGCAACAATGATCCACTTGTTCCGGAGATAGCTCATATGTACAAGACAGATAGATCTAAGTATGAGTCAACGGCATGTAGTTGGTCACAAAAGTATGCCATGTGTTGAGGAATAAGTATGCCATGTGTTGAGGAGATAGCTTATAGTGAAGCCAAGTCTGTTATTTCGATTGTGGAAAGTATAAATAAATAAAGTTACGGAAGACTACTAAACCATAAGTTAGAAGTTCACTTGGGCTTCCTCCATCGTTGGACTTAATTGGGCTTCGTCTTATGGGCTAAGACTTCACTTCAATTTCTATTAGATTCTTGTTTTTTTCTTTCCAATATTAGATTCTTGTTTATGGCTTCACTATAATTCTCAAGATTATGCTCTATTTTTGAAATTAAATACCCTGGAATTTGTAGTGGTATTTTGAGAATTTTAGAATCTTAATGATGAGTTTACAAACTGAACGTATTCCATTTTCAAAGATTCCCATTCTATTGTTGACCAAATATAAAAGGTACAGATTCCAATTCTATTATAATACCTGTCGTGGGTCCTACTAATTAGTTAATTAACTAAAGCAAGTAAATTGCTCTTTACTAATACAAATAATCGACGAGTTTTTTTGAAAGTTAAGATTAAAAATTTTGATAAAAAATTTATAATTCTATACTACATATAATAAATTAATAGATTATAAAAAATAGCATTTATTTTGTAAATTAAATATTATTTATCTAATAATCGTCAATCAAAAAATATACAAATGATCACAAGATATGAAAATATAATAATTTTTTTGTCAAAATCAATAAAAAAAAATTTGATTTATACTCTAAATTTTTTAATTAGAGCAGGATGAAATTTGAATATATTATCTTATATTTAACTAGTCAAAATAAATTAGTTGGACTAAAAATATGGTTATAAATTAAAAACATTGAATAATTATATAAAATAGGTTTTTTTTAAAAAAAAATCGTCTTTTTTAAAACATTATTTCTTTTATTTTCTATAAGTTATTTTTGTTCGAATACACATGTATTAAAAAAAGTTAATTTTGTTCTTTTATATATAATAATTGTAGACATTTAAATAAAGAAAGTAAATAGAAACAATAAAAAAATCGGGAGTTATGGACAATAAAATGAATGCTTTTAATTTAATTTTTGTCGTGGTTTTAAAAAATTTGAAACAAAAATTATATTCTAAAACAATTATAAGAATAAGGTGAAGGGTTATTTAAGTAGAATAAAAAGGTGAGGCGGTTTTGGTGTTAGGATCAGAAGCTTCGAGAATGATTCACTCGTAGATTCTGTGAGTATAAAAGAGAACGAGAGATAGCAACTTTTTTTTCGTCTCACACTCTGATTCTCTTCTCTTGTCAGTAGCCGCAAAAGAAGCTCTTCTCTTGTTCTGGTATTTTTCTTCGATCTAGTTCCCTCAACTCTCCGGTAACTGCTTCTCTTTCGCACCTTCGTTTTACTGTTCCCTGTTTTGCGCGCTTAGTTTCTGATACTTCTAGGGTTTCTGATCCTGATCGCTTTACGTCTGTGATGTTTGGTTCGCAATCTTCTGTGATCTGTTGTGCTGTTTATTGTTCTCGTTTGTCTTACGCAGGTTTTCGCGTCTGACGCATGGCTGCTAAGAGGATTCAGAAGGAGCTCAAGGATCTGCAAAAAGATCCTCCTACGAACTGTAGCGCAGGTAATTTCTCTTTTCGTGGTTGATTACTAATCGATTGATTTGCCCAAAAGAGGGAACTAGGTTTCTTGTTCTCGCTATAGTTAGGGTGTGTTAGTATGCTTCTGTGTATCTGTTGGTAACGCTTTGATTTGGTTCGTTCTCTGATGCGTTGTGAGATGCACGAACTCTTTTTGCTGTGTGTACGCGAGAATACTCGTCAATACTTTCCTTACTTTTCCCGAGGTTCAGCAAGATCTTGATGCTTTGCAAATGTAGTTCGCTATGGAGCTCCTTGTTTATTCTGCTATAATGTATTGCCTATATTAGAAGAATTCCTGATGTGGTTATGTTTCTTGAGTTGATGAAGTAACGAGTCTTAATGTAACGTGCTTTTTGTTAGGTCCTGTGGCTGAGGACATGTTCCATTGGCAAGCAACTATCATGGGACCTCCTGAAAGTCCATACTCCGGAGGAATATTTACGATCTCCATTCATTTTCCGCCAGATTATCCTTTCAAGCCGCCAAAGGTGTTGTCTCTTTCAAAACGCAATGATCTGTTGTGTAAATGATTATGCATTGGGATTACTAAGATGTGTATTTCGCAGGTGGCTTTCAGGACTAGAGTCTACCACCCTAACATCAACAGTAACGGAAGCATTTGCCTTGATATCCTGAAAGAACAATGGAGTCCTGCTCTTACCATATCCAAGGTTTGAGATTTGTACCTCTACTATCATTAGCAACTCCGAGACTGAAGACACTGATTTTGTAGTATCAAGTTGGTGATTCCAGACAAATCTGTTTGTTGATGCAAATGATTGATGTTTTGTAATCAGGTTCTGTTGTCGATTTGCTCGCTCTTGACTGACCCGAACCCAGATGATCCTCTTGTGCCAGACATAGCTAACATGTACAAAACAAATAAAGCCAAGTACGAGTCAACTGCACGAAGTTGGACACAGAAGTATGCCATGGGTTGACGATGAGTGTATTGAGGCAGATGATCTGTTATTTCGATTGGGAATTTGAAACTGAAGAACAAGATATGGCTTTGTTAGTTTTATTATTAGCAAAACGTTACCCTATGATCATGATCGAGCGAATTGGCTACTCTTATTGTCGATTGCCTTAACTTTTGCCCTCTCATTACCTTTTCTCGCTTGGTTGTTGTGTGCAGTAAAATGCACAATTCTTATTTCGAAAGGAGCTAGAAATGTCTTATAAGATGGTTTCATAACCTTAAATGTTTGGGTGTGTCTCGTGGAGACAGATATTTTGGACCACTAGTTAAACAAATCGAATTTCTGCGTTGTTTTAACGTGTAAAACGTGTAATATATTTAGAGTTTAATGATGTACGCTGAATTGTGCAAATACAATGTTATTTTTGTTGTTAAGGTGACATTTAATTATTTGAGATAAACATTTATGTTAGAAAAAAAAAGTTTTAATACAAAACAAGTATTTAATTTCCTGTGAAATCAATTTTATTCTCTAAGAAACTAAAAGTTTATACATTTGATAAATTAGTATCCGGTGTAAACAAGTAGAAACAAATTACGACCAACAACATTTGATTAGTATCTAAGTTTGTATAATTCGAAATCTATACAAACTTTTCCAAGAGATATTTGTCTCTCAAAATGTGAAAAGTCTTAATGGTTTTTTAGTCGAAAGTTGAGAAGAGAGTATAAGGGCAAAGTTGTAAAAATCAAGAAAGGAAATTGGGTCTAACGCGGTTATAATGGGAGGGTGCTTCTTCTCCAATCAACGTCTCCTTCTAATTTGGTCTCTTTCTCCAAGCACGACTGCGTTTTTTTGTTCTTTGTTTCTTCATCTCCAGCATCAAATTATAGGTATAATTCCTCTTCTCTCTCAAAATTCCAACTTCCTTTATATGCTTTTCATCTTTTGATCCTTCCGATCTCAAAAGGTTCGTTTTTGCCTTTTCAGATTCTCTTTATTTGCTTATTGTATGTCTTCTCTTTTCAATTTCTTCGTTTCTGCGCTATTGACTCCTTGATGAACAGAAATTTTCTCGTTTTTCATTCCAGGGAATTGCAAAAAAGATTGATATTTGTGTTTCAAATGGGTCTCTGCATCTCTAAGGTAATGAAATAACGAAACTTTTCTGTTTAGGATTTTTGTCGCATGTTGTTGAATTGTATCTGTTGTTTGTATGGATGACAAAATGCCAAAAAACCTTTTTTCCTGAAACATTTTTAGGAAAAAAGAGATGATGATGATTCCGTCCAGAACGTTGAGTTTAAGGGTGGTAATGTTCATATGATTACAACAAAAGAAAGTTGGGATGAGAAGTTAGCAGAAGCTAATCGTGATGGCAAAATCGTAACTTTCCTTTTGATCCTCCTCTTCTTCTCTCATGGAGTGTGTCTGTCAGTTTCCATAAACCATTTCTCTATCCTCATGAATTCAGGTGATTGCAAACTTCAGCGCGACTTGGTGTGGTCCTTGTAAGATTGTGGCACCATTGTTCATCGAGCTCTCAGAGAAACATCCTGCTCTCATGTTCCTTCTTGTAGATGTCGATGAACTTAGCGTAAGTACTTGTTTGGTGCACAAATCATAAACTAGTGAAACATTAGTAGATTGCTTGTAAATTTCTACTTACAAACTTAGCATAAATGGAGTTTGGTCATCATTATTCTAGTTGATAGCATTCAAAGTTGCAATTAGACTTCATATCTAGCTTTTGATATTGACATATATATGTTGAAATGTGTGCAGGATTTTAGCTCATCATGGGATATAAAAGCAACACCAACATTCTTCTTTCTAAAGAATGGACAGCAAATAGGCAAGCTTGTGGGAGCAAACAAACCAGAGCTTCAGAAGAAAGTCACGTCTATCATTGATTCTGTACCTGCAAGTTGAGTGTTTTGAGGTCTGTTCTTGTGTTGTCTTATTCACGGTCATCAATGGTTGTAATATACAAAAAGCTTAAAAGCTCGCAAAAACAATCGAGTTAGATCATCTTGTTTTGTATAAAATATCTCATTCTCGTTTACTCAATATAAAATAGTGAATTGTTGCAGTCTAAATGTGCAGGCTCTGAAACTTCTCTCTAATTTTATTTCCTTTTTATAATCATATCTTCTTACTAATGAGGAAAGACTTTCCAATGCCTGAACTTTGATTTAAAAACCAAAATCATTTCGATCTCTGTCTTGAAGTATAAAAGGAATCTGTACATTTGGAGGAAAAGCGAGAACAAGATTGAGAAGAAACACCAAAACGAGAGAACAGAAGCCGTAAACATAACAACAGATTTATGTGTAAACAATAGACATGAAATTTTTCCAAATTTTTAGTTGCTCGACAAATTCGATGAAGATCGTTGAAGGAAGGATGGAGGAGGCCTGACGTATGTGAAGTTGCTAAAAGGGTTGGCCTTAGGATCTGAATTGGGACTGCTTGCTGGAGAGTCCAACACAGACATATCAGTCCAACATTTGTCAAAATTTGCTATACATTGCGTTCCTGATACTTCCGGCTTGAAACTTGGCTTCACTTCTCTAGCCTCTAGCTTCTTCCAGGTTATCGCCTTGAACCATTTGTGTTGTTTGATTTCCTGTGCACCAGTTGGTCCACTTCCCAATCGCCTTTCTGGCTCTTTTTGCAGCAGCTATAAGTATATTCATTACGGTGTCAGAATCAGATTTGGTCTAAATTCAATGCCTCATAGTACAAAAAGATTATGTCTTATTATAAGAATTCTCCATGTTTGTTTACTTACCCCTTTCAGTAAGGCATGAGCTTCATTAGACAGAAACTGCGGAAGCTTGATCTTGTCCTTTATGATTTTCTGCTGTATCTTTGCTTTGTTCCCGAGAAATGGCGGCTGCAGAAGGAAAACAAATGGCACACAACACAATTTCAGTTATCACCAAAAATACAAAGACATCAAGCTTCTTTGGAAACAAAAAGTGAAGGCTTTTTACCTTTCCCGTGAGCATCTCATACAGAAGAATCCCTACGCTCCACCAGTCGGCAGCTTTATCATGTCCTTTTCCTCGAACAATTTCAGGTGCCATATACTCCGTAGTTCCACACATGGAGTTTGATCTTGTGTTTTCTTCAAATTCCTTTGCTAAGCCAAAATCTGTTAACATCACGTGGCCATCTGTGTCCATGAGTATGTTTTCGGGTTTAAGATCTCTATGCATTATGCCTTTCTCATGGAGGTGGGAAACTGCAGAAACGATCTCTGCAGTGTATACACGAGCCAAGTCCTCTCTGTGAAGAACATGAGTATAGAATTAGTCAAGCCTTGCAGAATTCTGGTGAAACTCCAAAAGTAGTTGTTAAAAGAAGGAAAATTTAAACCAAACCTGAAAAGCCCTTGGTGATAGAGCTGGAAGAAAAGATGACCTCCATTGATAAAGTCGAGCACAAGATACAGCCTGTACTTGGTCTGCACAACAAGGCAAGTTTATAGTGCTCTAAGTTAGGAAGTTGTGATAGAAATTCAATAAGATACAGAGAGAGAGAAGTGGGACTTCACCTGAAAAGAGTATTTTAGTTGAACGATGAAAGGATGATCAATTTTTGTAAGAATATCACGCTCAGCTTTCATGTATTCAGCATGGTTCTTCTCCATAATTTTATCTTTTCTCATGACCTTCATTGCATATATCTCAGACGTATCTATTTTCCTGACCTGGAACACTTTCCCAAATGCACCTTGTCCCACAACCTTCAATACCTCAAAGTCATCAATGCCAATTACTCCCGAGACTTTGGCCAAATCTCCCTCTGAAGCTTTTTCACTGTCACTGTCATCATTTTCTTTTAGAGATTCACCTTCAAGACATTCCACCAAGTCAATTGAGTCCTTAGTCTCTCGTAAGGTCAGTTTGGTCAGCTTAAACGAATGATGACTATCAAGCGAAGATGGGCCAACATATGAGTGGGATCGATTGTGGACAACAGGAGGCTCGTCATAAGCAACATCACTGGTCTCTCCAGAGTTAACTTCAGGAATTGAACCAAACACATCAGAGAATTCAAGCTCAAGGTTATCACTGAAGACAGATTTTGGAGGGCTGATCGATAAAAATAGTTGTTTCTGCAACGGCTTGCCAGTCACCATATTTCTAACCAATTGCCAAAAGAATCACAGAAAATGCTTCACAAGTTCACCAGATTGGTGAGGGTCTCCTACCAATGGAGTGAATGAGGAAGAAACAGGGAATTGGCAAACCAGTACGGTGGATGCTTCACAAGTGCCTCAATGCCATCAAAGTGCTTTAAGCTCTGCAGTTCATTAAAGTTCACAACTTTAGAGGCTAAGACATGATCATAAAAATTGCAAGTACATGATTTACCAAAATTAATGAATTATTATAAATAGATTAACAAAAGGATTCCTTTTGACTTAGCAAAAAGAAAGTCACCATTATTGGACTAAAGAAACTTCGCACCGACCAAATATCCGTGAAGGATCATCCCACCCAATTAAAATTAGAAAAAGACGAAAAAACAGAGAGGAAAGTCTTAAATAGAACCCAGAACTCCTCGACGACAAAGGAGTTAAATCTCTCTAATTCAGACTTTGTAAATTAAGGAAACAGATGCTTAATAAGAACAATTCACAAGCAAAATTCAGAGAAATCCAGATATAGAGAAAATTTATTACCGGAACATAAAAGGTTTCTTGTCGTAGAAACAATACATGAACTTCAATAATTTGAGTTTGCTTTGCGAGAGAAATCTCAAAGCAAGAGAGAGAAAATAAAAAAGGAATTAGAAGAGAATATGCTCTGAAGAATGAGACGAGAAGAGGAAAAGAGAATTTTAGAAGAAATTGTAAATATGCCAAATTTGCCAATTGCCAAACCCACAAGGAAAAGGTTTCTGAGGCGCGTGGCTCCATTTTTTATGTTTTTAGAAGCATCGACGATCAAGGGTTAGGACACGTGTTCTTATTCTATTGGATGATCCGAAATTTCCTTTATTCTTTAGTGGGCCGGATTTCCTTAAGCCCATTAGGTTATAAGCACTATCGTTATCACCTTTATTGACACGTTTTCAGTGTTTTTCTTTTCAGGACAGTCAATGGTCAATGTAAGTAACTCAGGTTCGGGAATTTGTTACAATTTCCATCCACTACTTAAGTAAGACTAAAAATAAAATAAGGTTCTTAGTCAACCACAACAGAAATTTTGGGTGTTCATATGTTTAAACAAACAAAACAACAAAAGCAGGAATAATTAACATAATAATATAGTTCATCTACGAACTCGATGTGGATCGGTGAAGGAATGAAGGAGGAGGCCTGACATATGTGAAGTTGGTGAAAGGGTTGGCCTTAGGATCCGAACTGGGACTGTTTGCTGGAGAATCCAATACAGACATTTCAGTCCAACACTTGTCAAAATTGGCTATGCATTGTCTGCCTGATACTTCCGGTATGAAACTTGGCTTCACTTCTCTAGCCTCCAGCTTCTTCCAGTTTATTCCTTTGAACCATTTGTGTTGTTTAATCTCCTCCGCTCCACTCGGTCCATTTCCAAGTCGCCTTTCTGGCTCTTTTTGCAGCAGCTGTAAACATCATTACAAAGTCAGTATCAGAATTGGTCTCTAAAGCTAATGTTTCACCATTCTTACTACCCAAAGGTTTTCTTGTTTAATTACCCCTTTCAACATCGAATGAGCTTCATTCGACAGAAACTGCGGAAGCTTGATCTTGTCCTTCACGATTTTCTGCTGTATCTTTCCTTTGCTCCCAAGGAACGGCGGCTGCACAAGGAGAAAACAATGGCACCACACAACACATCACATTAAGATACATCAAGACATGAAGCTTTATGAGAATTACAAAAAAAAAAAAAAAAGACTTTTACCTTTCCCGTGAGCATCTCATACAGAAGAATCCCTACGCTCCACCAGTCGGCAGCTTTATCATGTCCTTTTCCTCGAACAATTTCAGGTGCCATATACTCCGTAGTTCCACACATGGAGTTTGATCTTGTGTTTTCTTCAAATTCCTTTGCTAAACCAAAATCTGTTAACATCACGTGGCCATCTGTGTCCATGAGTATGTTTTCGGGTTTAAGATCTCTATGCATTATGCCCTTCTCATGGAGGTGGGAAACTGCAGAAACGATCTCTGCAGTGTATACACGAGCCAAATCCTCTCTGTGAAGAACATGAGTATAGAATTAGTCGAGCCTTGCAGAATTCTGGTGAAACTATAGTTGTAAAGGAGGAATTTTTAAACCAAACCTGAAAAGTCCTTGGTGATAGAGCTGGAAGAAAAGATGACCTCCATTGATAAAGTCGAGCACAAGATACAGCCTGTACTTGGTCTGCACAACAACGGAATGTATAGGCTCTAAGATATATTGCAGTAAAGTTAAATCAATAGGATGCAAACAGAGAGAAGTGGTATCTTACCTGAAAAGAGTATTTAAGTTGAACGATGAAAGGATGATCAATTTTTGTAAGAATATCGCGCTCAGCTTTCATGTACTCGGCATGGTTCTTCTCCATAATTTGATCTTTCCGCATGACCTTCATCGCGTATATCTCAGAGGTGTCCTTTTTCCTCACCTGATACACTTTCCCAAATGCACCTTTCCCAACAACTTTCATAACTTCAAAATCATCAATGCCTACTACTACTGGAACTTTGGCCATATCACCCTCTTGAGCTTTGTCACTATCACTGTCATCGTTACCAGAGAATTCATCATTTTCTTTTAAAGATTCACCTTCAAGACATTCCACCAAGTCAATTGAGTCGTTAATCTCTCGTAAGGTGAGCTTGGTCAGCTTCAGCAAATGACTATCAAGCGAAGACGGGCCAACCAACGAGTGGGATCGACTGTAAACAACAGCAGGCTCGTCATAAACAATATCACTGGTCTCTTCAGGGAGTGGACCAAACACATCAGAGAATTCAAGTTCAACATCATCTTTTAAGACAGAATCTGATGGGCTCATGGATAGATATTGCTGTTTCTGGTTTTTTTTAGGGACAGGACGCTGAGATGAAACCATAATTTACACGGGAAATCGATACAGAATCACTGAGAAAGCTTCAAGAGTTCACCAGCCTGGTGAGGGATTCTGTACCGATATCAGTTAATGAGGAGAAAACTGACTAGAACAGCTGATCTGGAAAAGTTTGGCGAAAGGCAATCCAATAAGGTGAAGAAGCTCTTGTTGTTTCCCGATTTTAAGGAAACAGTGGATGCTGCAGACGTGCGCAAATGCCATGAAGGTTTTCTAAGCTCTGCAGGTACATAAAAATTCACAGATTTAGAGGCCAAGAATCAAATCTAAAGTAAATTATTCACCAAATAGATGAAGAAACAAATGTATAATTAATATAAGCAAAGATCGTTAATCCTTTCTTTAATTGCGATCGAGTAAACTTCTCACTGACTATAAAGCATTGCACCCATAAACGAAACACAACAAAAAGGACTAATTTTCACTGAAGAAAAAATCTTGAATAAAAAACCCAAAGCCCTATAATTCCCGGATTCAGAATCGGTACAACGTTACAAAAACCCAAAGGCCAAAACGGAACTCTCAGTGAAAAAAAACTTTATTTCGATAATTCAGATCCATTGGTAAGCAAATCGAGATCTACAGAAAAACTATGACCTGAACCAAAGGCATTTAGTGTCTTTGAGTGATAATTCATAAATTTTGATAATTTCAATCGATCCAGAATACAGAGAAACAACGGAATCTAAAGTCTGGTAGAGCAAAGTCAAACAAAGAGAGAGAGAAGAGGGAATTACCGGAGAGGATTGCCTGAGGGAGGAGACGAGGAAAAAAGTGGTGAGAACAGAAGGATTTAAGAGAAGCATTGTAGATCCAGGGAGAGAGACACGTGGCCTTATATCATTGGAAGAACGTTGATCAGTTATTAAATTTAAATATGCGGCGGAGGTTTTTTCGTCCACCAATTCTCTCTCTTCTAATGGGCCGCCTCTCATCAAGCCCATAATTAGACGCTCTGATTGTTTTCCGGATTTTGTGGATTAATATACAATCATAAAATAACACAAACCATTAGTTGCGAATTTGTTGTTTTCCCTCAAAATACATTTATCTCGCAGTATTTAAAACAAATACAAACATTTGTCTCCAGATTCGAATATTCATATACGTACAAGGCCGGAAAAAAGATTTTATTATTGCCTTGTTTAGGACCCAATTAAAACCAGTTCACGCCCGGTTCATGTATGCACCGGTTCTAGTATCCACCAAAATTTCTTCACCTACGTTAATAAAAAGTGGTACGGTAACTACTGCACCTGTTTCCAGTGTCGCTGGCTTTGATCCACCTATAAGTTCATCACACCACTTGGTTTAGACTTTGTCAAAACAAAAACAAGTAAGCTAATCTTTTTGTGCAACATTATCACCTTGTGCAGTGTCACCACGAAGGCCAGGATCAACATCAACCACTTTTAGCTTAACTGTAATTGGTAAATCAAAATCGATAACCTTGCAAACATCAAAACAGGAACAGGTCAGCATCCCCACTTAGTTCTGTGAACTATGTAGTTAAAGAGAAACTGAAAGTGTGTGTTGTACCTTGTCTTTCCAATACAGCAAAATGCATTCCATTCCTTCTTTCAGCCATTTTGTCTTCTCACCCATATCAGATTCATTAAGACGCGTTTCTTCGTATGTTGTCTGTATAAAGAAGATGAAGATAACATGAGAAAATTCATATCAGTAGTACACAAACTTTAAGCTACTTAATGCTGCATTAGCAAATAAGAGAAGTAAGGATCTATTGCCACATACCAAATCCATGAAAACATATTGAGCCCCATCTTTGTATGTGAATTGTTTAGTTTCTTTGTATATATTTGCTTCCTCGACCTTGTAATATAGATGATCATAATCAAGATAGTGCAACTAGAAATTATCCATCAGATTAAGATGCAGGATAAGAAGAGAGTAATTTACAGAAATCCCAGCACGAAAAGTTCTCTCCACTGTGCTCCCGTTTACATAGTTCCTGATCTTAGTTCTCACAAATGCCGCACCTTTTCCTGGTTTAACATGAAGAAACTCTGCCCCAAAAAGCCAGAATATAAATGAACTGGTACATCTTCGAGTAAGTAAAGCTTTAAGCATACAATACAAGAAGCATCGAACCCAAAAAAATCAAAGCTTAAACCGTCACGCACTAGTAACAGTATCTACAAATTCCAGAAATCTTCCAAGTATAGATAATTAAAAATTCCAGAAGAAGAACCTGAAATCAAGACAAACTGAGGAAGAATTCATACCAAGTACACGCCAAGGAGCACCATCGACTTCGATATTGGTTCCGGCTTTGATGTCGTTAGCAGACAAAGAGCACGAAATCCCTGAAATCAACGTTCTCAGAACATAAAAATTCAAATCAATGTCTTTAGTGCTTCTAATACAGAGAGCGGAAGAGAAATTAACTGGGAAATCTGCTGGTTCTGGGAGAAATCCGCACAGGGAGGGCCAATCGATTCCGATAAGATAGTGAGACTGATGAAGATGAAGCAGTTGAAAGAGGGATGCAGAGAGAAGGAGAAGAAGATACAGAGAATATCGCTCTTCCCGCCATTTTGTTCTTCCGCCGGCGAAAAAATGGAGTCGCTGTGGATAAGGTCCTAAAGGAAAGGACTCATGGAGGAAGAAAGGTTAACGCTCAATCGAAACTTTAAAAACACCATAACCAACCCGAAACGTAATTCGGTTTAATCGAATACTCCGGATTCCGGTTATTGAATGCTCTGGTTTACAAAAACGCTTTTATCATTTTATATTATATTGCTGACATATTGTTTAATTCTGTTACAGCAAGGTGATGAACAAGTGGCAAGTAAAGTCGTTGTGGCAAGTAAAAGTTCGTTACATAGAGTTGTTACAAGTTCGAGTTTCAACAGAAGACGAAAACAGAAGTTCGTCCAACGGTAACAACAGAATAGGAAAAGCAAAATGTATATATTCAAAGCTCAACAATTGTAATCGATATACAATGGTGTAATAGAATTCTAATCTCTCTTTGAAAAGCTCCAACTTGTCAATGCTCTAGGGTAGTTTCTTCTTGTAAACTCTTGGCTTGATAAGCACAATTCTTTGTTGAATGTACATTGAATTGAGCTGCAGATTACAACATATCGAATTGTTGTAACAAAGGTATCAGAGCTTCCAATCGAACCTCGGAAGCAATGGCGGAAACACGATCACAATCTTTGATTAAGAACGCGGCAGCTCGTGAGCTCGATGGATCAGTCTCAACTCGGTTCGATGCGTTGGAAAAAGCTATCGAGTTACAGGGAGAACGCAATGCAAGAACTGAGGAGAGTGTTCGTGAGCTGATTGAAACGTTCAAGCTCATGACGAACAACAATCCGATGAACATGGCGCCACCGGAACATCAATCGAATGACCCTTATCGGCGTACGAGGTCGGGTAACAACTCTAATTACGCCGGAATGACAAGGTTAGCGAAGGTGGATTTCCCGCGATTCAATGGCGACAATGTTAAGGGATGGTTGTTCAAGGTAGAGGAATTTTTCGGTATTGATAACACCCCGATGGATTTGAGAGTGCGATTAGTATCGATCCATTTTGACGGTGAAGCATCAGCTTGGCATCAAGCGCTAGTCCAATCGGAAGTAGACGCACGAGTGATTGAAGACTGGGAACAATATAAGGTGCTGTTGCAAGAAAGATTTGAGGAGCTACTTGATGACCCGATTGCAGACTTGAAAAAATTGCAGGAGACTTCAGGTATCGGGGATTACCACGCCAAATTCAAGCTCATTCGAACTAAGGTGAAGCTAAGCGAGAGTTATTTGGGGAGTGCGTATTTAGCAGGTCTGAATATGGATACGCAGATGCATATAAGAATGTTTCAACCAAAATCAGTGAGAGAATGTTTGTTGTTGGGAAGATTGTACGAAAAAGCTCATCCTCGCAAGACTAATACTCATAATTGGTCTCAAGGGAGAATGTTGGTGGGCTCTGGCACAGCTAAGGGGCTTCTTCCTAGTCCTAAACTCTCGGAGCAAAGGAGTTTGAGTTATGGTGAAAATGAAAAACCGACTGAGGTGAAAAGAACACATCCCCGACCTTTCCTTACTAATGAAGAGATGAGTGCTAGAAGAGCCAAAGGACTCTGCTATTATTGCGATGAAAAGTACACTCCTGGACATTATCTCAAGCACAAGAAAACGCAATTGTATTTGATGGAAGCAGACGAGATTGATGAGTTCTTTGAGGCGGAAGAAGAACCTCAAGCTATGTTGACAGAGGAGGGGGGACTGGCTCAAATCTCTGCTAATGCTATTGCGGGTGTTACTGAGAGGTACAAGACGATGAAGGTTAGAGGTTTATATGGAAAACGAGTTCTATATGTTCTCATTGATTCAGGTTCAACCCATAATTTCTTGGATCCTGAAGTGGCAGCTAAACTTGGGTGTAAAATACTTCCTCCAAAGATGACTCGGGTCACAGTAGCTGATGGTGGGAAGTTAAGGGTTCAAGGAAGGGTGGATGAATTTAAATGGAAGTTTCAGAATGCTTCCTTCTGTCAGGACATTATGCTACTGCCATTAGGGAATTGCGACATGGTTTTGGGAGTTCAGTGGTTATCCACCTTGGGGCCTATTACTTCAGATTTCTTGGAGTTGACAATGAAGTTTAAATGGGACAATAAGAGGGTCGTGCTACACGGCCTTAAAGAGGGTGCTTTGAGAGAAGTAGGTTCAGTTGATATGACTAAACTGTTGCAGGAACAAGCTCAGATATCCATGATTTACTTTCAACATGTTGTGGAAGCTAGCGGACCATTTGTAGCTTCTCTTGACAATGCTGAATCAGATAGGAAAGATAGGCACATAAATTCTCTGTTGGTCGAGTTTAAATCCATCTTTGAGGAGCCTAACACGTTACCTCCTTACAGAGGTGAACATGATCATCGCATCCCATTAGTGGCAGGATCGAACCCTGTGAATCAACGCCCTTATAGGTACGCAGTATACCAGAAGAATGAGATAGATAAATTGGTACAAACCTTGCTGGATGCAGGTACAATACAGACAAGTTCCAGCTCATATGGATCACCTGTGGTGTTAGTAAAGAAAAAATATGGAAATTGGAGGCTTTGTGTTGACTACAGGAACTTGAATAACATGACGGTAAAAGACAGGTTTCCTATTCCACTAATTGAGGACCTTATGGACGAGTTGGGGGGGGGTCACAAATTTATTCCAAGATTGACTTGAGAGCTGGTTATCATCAAGTAAGAATGGACCCCTCTGATGTGCACAAGACTGCTTTTAAAACTCACAATGGTCACTATGAATATCTAGTGATGCCTTTTGGACTAACCAATGCTCCTGCAACATTTCAATATTTGATGAACTCTGTATTCAAGGCTTTCTTCAGGAAGTTCGTGCTCATATTTTTTGACGATATCTTGGTATATAGTGAGTCTTTTACAGCCCATATGGATCACCTTCAGCAAGTATTTGCTGTAATGAAGAGGAACCATCTTTTTGCACAAAGAAACAAATGCGAGTTTGCAACAGAGAAAGTGGAGTACTTGGGTCACTACATCGAACCAAGAGGTATTTCTACTGACCCTGAGAAGCTGAAAGCAGTGAGGAATTGGCCTCTACCCACAAGTCTTAAACAGTTAAGAGGATTTCTGGGACTTGCTGGGTACTACAGAAGGTTTGTGAAGGGATTTGGAAGTATTGCTTATCCTCTGACCATTCTCACCAAGAAGGACGCTTTTCAGTGGACTGATGCAGCTCAACTGGCATTCAAAAATCTCAAGAATGCTTTATGCGAGGCACCAGTTCTTGCATTACCAGTCTTTGACAAACAGTTTGTGGTGGAGACAGATGCTTGTGGAACCGGTATAGGAGCTGTTTTGATGCAAGAAGGTCACCCTTTGGCATATATAAACAGACACTTGAAGGGTAAACAGTTACATCTATCCATCTACGAGAAGGAACTATTGACAGTTGTTTTTGCAGTACAGAAGTGGAGGCATTACCTATTGAATGACCATTTTGTCATCAGAACAGACCAAAGGAGTTTGAAGTATCTCTTAGAACAGAGACTGAATACTCCTATACAACAACAATGGTTGCCTAAGTTGCTTGAGTTTAGCTATGAAATATAATATAGACAAGGAAAAGACAACCTTGCAGCTGATGCTCTCTCTGGAATCGAAGGATCAGAAGTGTTGAACATGGCTCTTTCGGTGATAGAGTGTGACTTAATGAAACAAATTCAAGAAGGGTATGAAGTGGATTCGGTAACAAAAAAGCTGATAATAGACTTGAAGAGTAAACCAGATGCTCATAAACATTACTCTTGGTCTCAACAACTACTCAGGAGAAAGAGCAAGTTGGTCATACCATCAGTATCAGAATTAAGAAACAAGATTTTGCAATGGCTTCACGGGTCCAGCAGTGCAGGTCATTCAGGAAGAGATGTCACATACCAAAGGGTTAAAAGTCTCTTCTACTGGAAAGGAATGAATAAAGACATTCAAACATTCATCAGAGGCTGCAGCACCTGTCAGCAATGTAAACATGAGACAGTAGCATCCCCTGGATTATTACAACCATTACCCATACTTGCGGCAATATGGACAGAGATCTCTATGGACTTCATTGACGGACTTCCAAACTCTTTTGGTAACACCGTTATTTTTGTGGTCGTTGATCGACTGAGCAAAGCAGCTCATTTTATTGCTATGAAGCATCCTTATACTACAGCTTATGTGGCTCAAGTATTCTTGGATAACATCTACAAACTTCATGGTTTCCCACAGTCCATTGTTAGTGACAGAGACTCAGTGTTCCTCAGTGAGTTTTGGAAGGAATTCTTTTCATTACAAGGAGTTTCTTTGAACTATTCTACTGCTTATCACCCTCAGAGTGATGGCCAGACTGAGATAGTTAACAAATGCCTTGAAACGTACTTGCGATGTATGACATGTGAACGTCCGCATCTCTGGAGCAAATGGCTACCGCTTGCTGAATATTGGTATAACTCGACTTTTCATACAACTATACAAATGACACCATTTGAAGCTGTGTATGGTCAAGCACCTCCTGTGCATTTACCTTATTTTCCAGGTGAATCTAAGGTTGCAGTGGTTGCTAAATCTCTGCAAGATCGTGAAGATATGATCTTGATGCTTCGATTTCACTTGTTACGAGCTCAACATAGGATGAAGCAAAACGCAGATCTACACAGGACAGAACGCTCCTTCAAAATTGGTGATTATGTGTATGTAAAGTTGCAGCCTTATAGACAGCAGTATGCGGTGTTGAGGACTAATAACAAGCTATCTCCTAAATATTTTGGTCCTTACAAGATTGTTGATCGCTGCGGGGAAGTAGCTTATAAGCTACAACTTCCGGATAACTCATTAATCCATCCGGTGTTTCACGTCTCTCAACTCAAAGTTTTGGTAGGAAATGTGACAACATCAACTGATTTACCACTGGTAATCACCGATGTTTTAATCCAAGAACCTGAGAGGATTATAGAAAGGAAGATGGTGAAGAGACAGGGCCGAGCAGCTACGCAAGTGTTGGTTAAATGGAAAAATAGAGGAGAAGAGGAAGCAACATGGGAGCTGCTTTATGATTTGCAGAAAAGATTTCCATCTTTTGAACCTTGAGGTCAAGGTTCTGTGAATAAGGGGAGATTTGTTACAACAAGGTGATGAACAAGTGGCAAGTAAAGTCGTTGTGGCAAGTAAAAGTTCGTTACATAGAGTTGTTACAAGTTCGAGTTTCAACAGAAGACGAAAACAGAAGTTCGTCCAACGGTAACAACAGAATAGGAAAAGCAAAATGTATATATTCAAAGCTCAACAATTGTAATCGATATACAATGGTGTAACAGAATTCTAATCTCTCTTTGAAAAGCTCCAACTTGTCAATGCTCTAGGGTAGTTAAGCACAATTCTTTGTTGAATGTACATTGAATTGAGCTGCAGATTACAGCATATCGAATTGTTGTAACAAATTCATACATACAGAGAGCCAAAACATCGGATAAATGGTACAAAAAATCATAACACCATACTTCGAGTCTCTGTTTTCTGAAGAAGAGATTGTGAATTTTTATGTACAACATGACAAACCCTCTCGTCGATGTCCAGATTCATAAATAACAGAAGAAGAAAAAACAATTTTTTTATATTTGGAAACCCAAAAAACAAATCAAGGCCAACGATAAAAAGATATGAACAAATCAAAAACCTTCGAGGCTAGTTCTCCTACCACTAGCCGAAGACGATCTCCGAACCTCTTCTCGAGCCATCTCCTCCAAAGATGAACAAGCACGTGATGGAAACACAGGTGGAAACACGAGTGGCCGTCCCCTTGTGGGCGAAACTGACGGTCTTCGTGGAGGAGGTGACGGTGAAAAACTAGACCTTGGTGGCACAGACGCAGGGGTCCATATAATCGTGTTGAGACTGCTTGATCTTCCCATATGCTTCCTTGCCGCGACTGGTGAAGGTTCTCTTAATGGGAATCTACACGAGTACTTCATGTCCTGTATGATCTTGAGTTGGTCCACGATGTTTCTCATGGTTGGACGCTCTGATGGCTCCACTTGCAGACATTTCTGTGCTATATCTGCTATGCTTCTTGCCGCTTTCGCTGGAAATCGACCTTTAAGCTGAGGATCCATTATAAGCGAGAGCCTGCAATCGTCTGCTAGAAAAGCTCGGCTCCATTTCACTAAGTTCCTCTCTTCTTTCGGGTAAGACCCATCCATGTTTTTCCGCCCTGTCAACATCTCAAGAAGAACTATTCCATAGCTCCACACGTTGCTCTTTGGAGTCAAAAGCCCTCTCTCTAAAGTCTCAACCGAGAGATTTGCAAGTGCTGAACTATTAGAGGTTTCCGTCTCAGGCGCATGGCCTGCACAACCATATCCTGATAGCTTGGCACTGAAATCTTTATCAACTTGGATATTAGCTGTCGAAAACTCATTGTACATTGCCTGTTCATCAGAAAAAGAAAAGAGATCAATTACTCTTACTAGTTATTACTCAATGTACAATGAAAGTCAATGGCTCTTTTTCTATGCATACCTGAAACGGGCCTTCTTCGTGCAAGAAGGTTAGACCCTGAGCTGCACATAGAGCAATCTTCATTCTAGTGTTCCAATCAAGCGGAGGCCCATCTGATCTCCCATGCAGCAACCGGTCTAAACTTCCATGAGCAAGCCTCTCGTATACCAACATTCTTGTGTCAGAACCATCACGAGCATGATAGCCTATCAGTTTACAGAGATTTTGGTGTTGCAGTGACGCCAATGTGTTCACTTCATTAGTAAACTCCCTCATACTCTGAGGAATGATAAAATATGGTAAGAAAACAAACACAAAGACATCTTCAGAATTCGGTAGGTGGAACATATTTGTTTACCTGAGTAGTTACGTGAAGACGCACAACAGTGGCCTCAACCTTCTTTAAGCCAGAGGTTGAAACCTCATCACCAAGAGATGCCATATACATAACAGATGAAAGACCTTCTAAGACACATCTCTCTGAAGAAAAAGCGCTACAAGCAGACACAACCTCATCATATGAGAAGCTTCTAACTGACCCACTTGGTGGCAAAGGCAAAGGTCCAGACGCAGATGCAGATAACCGACCACTACTTCCATTAAACGATTTAAAGCTTCCCCAATTCTTTAACGAAGAACCAGTCCTTGGAGATGGTAACGGAAGTGGTTGTGGACTTGACTCTTTTGTAGAAGTACGTGGATCTCTAAGTTGTTCATCTTGATCATCGTGATAAACTCCTGTAGAAAGAAAATCTCGTTCAGCTGCACCATGAATGCTTGAGGGAGCAGACATGACTCTTGCTCGGGTACTCATCTCTCCAGTTCCATTGTTGTTAAAGTGAATTGGTTTCACTCGAGTTCTGAAACTTGGAGGAGCTGATTGCAAATTACGATTTGGAATATTCGGTGGCTCAGGTAAAGCAGTTGGTTTACTTTCTTCAAGATCCAATCGCTTCATAGACATCGAGCCACGTTTCTTCTTGCTTTTCAAAGGAAAACATCCTAAAACCATCTTCTGAACCTTCTTATGAAGCTTTTTGTGATTCTAACAGAAGTTAATAAACAGAACAAGGATTCTTATATACATAAACTTGAGTCTTCGAATACATATAACTCAGGAGAGCTCACAAATTCATCTGCAAACTGATTCAGAACACAAACTTTTTAGCAACATGAACAAATAAATATACACAAAGACATCATTTTTAGAAAACCCAGATCTGTTTTCTGCATGTGGTAATCAATGATCTTAGAAATAGCTTAAGACAAATGATGAAGTAAATGAACTCAATTTTCTGTAAAACTGGACTAAATCTTAGTAGTTACAGATCTAGTAGTTCAAAACAGATGCTTTAAATGATAAGCAGACATAAGACGGTACCAAAAGCCCTAATTCTATCAGTAATACAGCAAAATTTACAAAGATGCAATTTTTATAATCTAAGAAGTTGTTTCGATTAGTTTAATGACGACATCCATTAGATTAATTCCGGAAAAGACAAGAGACAACGACAATAAATTCAGAAATAGAACGACGATTTAAAGAAAAAACAAATTCACATCATCATTACAGATATTTTCAATTCAAAAATCCATTTTCACTTTTGAACAGAACTGATTCATGAAATCAAAGTTATCAAATAAACAAAGTTCTTACACAAACCCATTATCCGAATGGGTAAAACAAAAAACAAAAACAAATTCGATCTGAAAACAGAAAACAGAAAACAGAAGGAGAGAAAAGAGATATTAGTTCAAACCTGGAAGAAAACTGTAAGGAGAGGAGAAACAGAAAGTGCGGCGAGAGAGAAGAGAGAAGAGAGAAGGAAGATGAGTGAAAATGAAATCGGAAATTTCTGGGAAGAAGGAAATTCATAAGGGGTCTGTTTAGGAAAGTGAGAGATTTTAGAGAAAAACTAAAAATTAAAAAAAAAAAAGGTGGGACCCATAAAAAAGGCAGTGGTCAAAGTTCAAACTAAACAGATATCCAAGATTTATTATTACTTAAACTCTCTCTTTCTCTTTCTCAATCTTAATTCAATTCTTCAGCTACTATTTTGGAATTTTCTTTACTCTACTTTTTATTCTTCTTTCGCCCCCTACTTTTGTTTTCTTCTATTTAAACCTCGTCACAATATTCTTAAATTATAAACTGTATTTATAATTATTTTTCACTATATCAAGTTACATTCACGGATGGCTCCTTTATTTTACATTTAATTTTTCAAATTAATCATATATTGCACCTATTATCATTGGTTAGTCAATATATTTTAAATAGAAATACTGATTTATTTTTTTCTAATTATTAGATTAGTAAAACTAATAAAAAGTCTAAATTCAAAACTATATTCTACTAACCGAGCCGAAATCTTTCAAGAAATTTAGATGACTTAATAATAGTTATGTTATTAGTACATCTTTTTACTATTGGATAAAAGAATTGAAATATATATACTAAGTTAAAAGTTGAACTTTGTGGATTAAATTGTATTAATAAAGCTGAGGACATATGGTTCAGTTGTATAGTCATTTTATAAATTCTTAAGGTACCTGAGAACGAAGCATTTACTTACAGTAGTAGAAGCGGGATTTAAAAATCATTATACTACTTGACAAAAAAAATTGTATTGACAAAAACTTGTATCATACGAAATTACATCAAACTTCGATAAAAATTTCAATAAAATGAGCTAGATTTACCGAATATTCATTAGGCTATATCAAATTTGTTGGAGCACTTTCAAGTCCGAATAAAAGAGCTATTGAGGATTGAAGTCGCTTAGTGGTAGTTGAATAAGTCGTGGTCGTTTTGAGTCAATGTTAAGATTGAGTCTTTAAAGTTTGTTATGTTTTTGTTAGTTGAGCAATCTTACTCCTTAAGTTTAGCATTCTGTTTTGATGTAAAAGACTATTTAAAGTCTTGAAGTTTTATTGAATAAGAACAGAGTTTCAGAGTAAAGCTTTTAGAATTACAATTGGTATTAGAGCTTTGCTGAAATCGTGAGACCAAACAAAGGAACCGCAGTTTCAGAATTTAAATCGAAAGAAAATGACTAACGACAAGATGAAGCTACCTCAGTTCGAGGGACACTGGAATCACTGGAGTGAGGTGATGGAAAACTTCTTTCGAGCAAAAGGGATGTGGAGTCTGATCGAGATAGGGTTCGAGGAGCCAGCAAGTACTACGATGCTCACTGCTGAACAGCGAACTCAGCTGGACAATGCCAAGACAAACGATTACAAGGTAAAACATTACCTTTATCAATCCATTGATAGGGTGACAATGGAGTAGATTCAGGACAAAAGATCATCAAAAATCATCTAGGAATCTATGAAGAAGAAATTCGGAGGAAACGAACATGTAAGAAAATCTCTGCTTCAAAGACTAAGGAGAGATTTTGAGGTGCTGGAAATGAGTGAATATGAAAACGTGGAGGAATACTTCAAACGTGTGTTCACCATTACTAATCAGATGAGGAGCAACGGTGAAGATTTGAAAGAATCCAAGGTGGTTGAGAAGATACTGAGAACTCTCAGTGAGAAGTTCATGTACATGGTAGTCTCTATCAAAGAGTCAAAGGAAATTGATGACATCTCTCTGGACGAGTTGCAAAGTTCACTAATGGTCCATGAACAAAAATTCAAAAGATCAGAGAAAGGTGATGAGCATGCCTTAAATGTGTCATATGGAAGAGGATCTGGAACCAGGGGAAGGGGATCCTCTGGAAAAGGAAGAGGACGTGGTAGAGGAAGGACATACAAGAGCGTAGAGTGCTATAAATGTCACAAGCTCGGACATTACAGAAACGAGTGTCCAAAGTGGGATGAAGAAGCAAACTATGCTGACTTCGAGGAGAAAGAAGAGATGCTTCTAATGGTGAACAGTGAAGAACACATCTCTGCAAACACTGAAGAAACTGCAGACATGATGTTAATGAGTTACTCAGGAAAACAAGAGAATCTGAGAAAGAAGTTGTGGTTTCTCGACTCAGGATGTTCAAACATATGAATGGTGATCAAGAATTGTTCTCGTCAATGAACACAACTTTTAAACACAGTGTTAAGCTTGAAAATGATAAGAGAATGACAGTCATGGGCAAGGGAAACGTGAAGATGGTGCTAAATAATGCAACATACACAATAAGTGATGTGTATTACATCCCTGAGTTGAAGAACAATTTGCTGAGTCTCGGACAGCTGCAAGAGAAAGGCATTCAAATTGTCATAAGAAGAGGAATGTGTAAGCTCTACCATGAAGATAAAGGCTTGATTACATAGAGCAAAATGAGTTCGAATCGAATGTTCATCCTAATTGATGAATCAAGAAACGAAGGGGAAAAGAAAAATCAACAATGTTTTCAAGCTATGGGAAGTGACATTCCAAAACTATGGCGTGAACGTTATGGCCATCTCAGTCACAGAGGAATGAGCACACTGCAAAACAAGCAACCGAGAAGTGCAATCCCAAAGAAGAGCAACTGGAGAGCAAGTGAAGTTCTCGACCTGGTACACTCTGATATCTGTGGACCTATCAGCCCTACAACGAACACAAGAAAGAGGTACATTCTTACCTTCATTGATGAGTTCAGCAGGAAGGCGTGTGTATACTTTCTAATGGAAAAATCTGAAGCGTTTGATCACTTTAAACTGTTCAAAAAGAAGGTAGAAATTGAAACAAGAAAATGCATCAAAGCCTTCAGAACTGATAGGGGGGGAGTATACCTCTCTTGAGTTCTCCACCTACTGCAAAGAACAAGGAATCAAAAGGTAACTCACCGCGGTGTATACACTACAGCAGAATGGCATAGTAGAAAGAAAAAACAGAACAGTGATGAACATGGCCATATCGATGTTGTCAACAAGAAAAGTGCCAAAGATCTACTGGGCTGAAGCAGTAAACTAGACATTTACATCTTGAATAGGTGTCCCACTCATGCTGTGAAGAACATCACACCTCAAGAGGCTTGGAGTGGAGTAAAGCCTAGTGTATAACACATTAGAGTATAGGGAAGCGTGGCTCATGTCCATGTATTAGACAAGATAAGAAACAAACTTGATGACAAAAGTATTGCATGTATCATGGTTGGATTCTCTGAAGAATCAAAGGGATATCAGTTGTTCAATCCAAAGATGAAAAAGATTGTAGTTAGCCGAGATGTTGTATTTGAAGAGTCAAAATTTTGGAATTGGGACTCAGAGCAGGAACATACAGACCTCACTTGGAATGATGATCAAACCTGGGAAGAGAGTGAAGAAGAAGAAGGAAGTGTTGGAGCAGAATCTGATGCTCTCCAAACAGAAACAGAACCTGTTGAAGAAGGAAGAGAAACTGCAGAAACTTTAAATGTTGAAGTCACGGAGGGAAGTATCACTCGACCTCCACGTTATCTAGATGATTTTGTCACTGGAAATGACAATAATGAAGAGGAAGATGAAGTTAACATGATGGAGATAAACACATCAGATCCTTTAAGTTTTGAAGAGGCAGAAAAATGTCACAAGTGGAGATCAGTGATGGATGAGGAAATAAAATCCATTGAAAAGAATCAGACCTGGGAGCTTCAACCACTTCCAAAGGGAGCAAAATGTATTGGTGTTAAGTGGATATATAAAACGAAGCTGAATGAGCTTGGAGAAGTTAGTAAACTCAAGGCTCGTTTAGTGGCAAAGGGATACTCACAAGAGCATGGGATTGACTATACTGAAGTTTATGCTCCTGTAGCTAGAATGGACACCATCAGCGCACTCGTGGCTGCAGTAGCACACAATGAATGGGACATCTTTCAGTTGGATGTGAAATCAGCGTTTCTGCATGGAGTTCTGATGGAAGATGTCTACATAGAACAACCGAAAGGTTACATTGTTGCTAGAGAAGAGGACAAGGTGTACAAGATACATAAGGCCTTGTACGGATTGAAACAAGCTCCAAGGGCCTGGTTCAGCCGAATTGAAGAGTATTTTCTCAAAGAAGGATTCAGAAAATCCTTAAACGAAGCAACTATGTTCATCAAGAGGAACAAACATGGTAACTATCTATTTGTTAGCATTTATATGGATGATTTAATTTACAGAGGAGATAATGCTTATATGATGTTGGAATTCAAGAAATTAATGCAAAAGGAATTTTACATGTCTGATTTAGGCAAAATGAGATTCTTCCTGGGAATAGAGGTGTTACATACACCACATGAAATCCACATTTCACAAGGCAAGTATGTTCTTGAGGTTCTGAAACGTTTCAACATGGAAGACTGCAATTGAGTTCACAATCCTATGGTGACTGGAAGTAAGCTTGACATGGAGGAGGAAAACAAGTAGACGAGACAACCTACAAACAAATGATTGGAAGTCTTATGTATATCACTACTACAAGGCCAGACCTGCTGTTTGCTGTAAGTCTTTTAAGCCGTTTCATGTCTAAACCTACTCAGATTTATTTACAAGCAGCAAAAAGGGTCCTCAGATACTTAAAGGGAACTGTGAGTTTTGGAATATGGTATAAGAGGGAAGGAACAAGGGAGCTTAAGGTCTACACTGATAGTGACTTCGTTGGGGACATTAACAGTCGAAAGAGCACGTCAGAAATGTTTTTCTCATAAATAATGCAGCAGTGGCTTGGATGTCAAAAAAACAGCCGATTGTCACACTCTCTACTACTGAGGCAGAGTATGTAGCAGCTTCTGTTTGTGCCTGTCAAGCTGTGTGGTTCAAAAGATTGATGAAGGAACTGGGGTATGATGATCAAGGGAGCATTGTTATACAATGTGACAATACTTCCACAATCAAGCTATCAAAGAATCCTGTTTTTCACGGAAGATGTAAACATATTGGAGTTAGGTTTCATTTTCTGCGTGATCTTGTTAATGAAGGAGAGATACGTCTAGAACACTGTGAGTCTCGAGAACAAGTTGCAGACATTTTCACTAAGGCCTTAACTCGTGAAGTGTTCGAAGACTTGAGAAGCAGATTTGGAGTTTTCGCACTTGAGGATAAGCTGAGTTGTGATTACCAAACTTAGCTTAGGGAGGGTTTGTTGGAGCACTTTCAAGTCCGAATAAAAGAACCATTGAGAATTGAAGTCTCTTAGTGATAGTTAAATAAGTCGTGGTCGTTTTGAATCAATGTTAAAATCGAGTCTTTGAAGTTTGTTATGTTTTTGTTAGTTGAGCAATCTTGCTCCTTAAATTTAGCATTCTATTTTGATGTAAAAAACTATTTAAAGTCTTGAAGTTTTATTGAATAAGAACAAAGTTTCAGAGTAAAGCTTTTAGAATTACAGAATTTGTCCAGAAAAAACAACGAACTTGGAATACTTAATAATTATGTTGGGTATGTAACTTACGTGAAATTTGCAATGAAATAAATTAAAGAAAAGGGATAAGGTAGGCAAAATTGTAAAATGAGAGAAAGCCTAGATTTTGAGTAAAGATGGGCCTCGAGAAAAGCGACATCTGAGTCAAACTTGGAAAACTAGTTTTGTCTTTTTTTAATTAGTTTGTTGTTCAATAAAAATAGGCCGTATCTAATTGGGGTTTGTTTTTCAGGTCAAATGACTAATTACTTAGGTTGTTGACTCTATATCTTAACCCTTCATTTAGCTCACATTTAATCTAATCAACGGTTGATATTGAGTCACGTCTTTGAATATGGGACCCACTGACATCAGATTTAAAATAATAAAAAATTAGGAAAAGGTTAAGCACACGCGCCGTGCACGCGTGCCATGAACTCTATACAAATTATATTCAGACAACAGAAACAGAAGACACGTGGGATCCTTACTCTCTTCTTTTTCACCTCTCTTTCCCATTTTACACTATCCTTATCTATTTTTTCTTGTTTATTCAGGAAATTTACTTTGTGATTTAGCGAGTTATAAAGGATATGAAGAAGGAAAAAAATATCTAAATAACTTTTTTAATTTTGTAAAGTCATTTAGATAAGAAATATCTAAATAATTATTTATTTGTGAAAAAATACAAAGATATTTAGAGTATAATTTGTTAATAACGGTTGAACCATGTGGTATGAATGGCGGTCTAGCTTTGTTATATAAAGATTATTTTAATGTTATCACTAATTATAAAAATAAAAACATGATATACATAACTACATAATTGAAAGGTATAACATCTTTTATCACTTTTATAAATGGTGAACCAATACAGCACATGCGGGATTATGTGTGGGCACGGTTAACTAGAATAGGTATTCAACGGCAAGAGTCTTGGTTGGTAATGGGAGATTTTAATGAACTCAGTGGACATCACGAAAAGTTGGGTGGGTCTATTATGCCTCTATCACAGTTTGTATCTTTTAATTAGATGTTACAGGACTGCGACTTGATTGAGTTTTCAAAAATAGGAAATGTCTAGTCCTGGAGGGGAGTACGACAAAATGGAATAATGCATTGGATTTTAGACAAATCGTACAGGAATGCAGAATGGCATGATTTATTTCCTAACTCAGAAGTTGAGTATCTAGATATGATATGATCTGATCATAGGCCTATCTTAGGTCGCTTTTTTGAAAGTAAGGTTTTGAAAAAATGACAGTTTGTTTTTGACGAACGTTGGGTCGGAAAAGATGGCCTAAGAGAACTAGTTGATCGCAGTTTGAGTAGTTCACATGCTCGGAGACGATTAACGTTGGCAGATAAATTGAAGGTATGCCGCCGTGTAATTTCTTGATGGAGAGATACTACCATTGAACCTGGCAGACAAAATATCACACGATTAAAAAAGGAATTAGAGGATCTAAAGAGCAATGGGTCTTTGAACTCTAATCTAATTTTGCAGAAAAATCTTGATCTTAGATGTACCTATGTGGAGGAAGAGATATACTGGAAACAAAAGAGTCGAACCTAGTGGTTGAGGGATGGTGACGAAAATACGAGTTTCTTCCATGCCCAAACTAAGCAGCGGTGAGCTCGTAACAGAATAATAAGTCGTTATACAGAGACCAATGTATGGGTTAATAAAGAGGAAGATATTTTGCGAGAAGCAACAAACTATTTTTCTAAGCTTTTTGCAAGTAATGGGGATTCAACTGGGTTTCTGGATGAATTAGAAACCAAAATTATTGTCTCAAATAATCAGATGTTGATGCAACGAGCAACTCATGAGGAAGTCCGTCATGCATTATTTTCTATGACTCCTAGTAAAGCCCCTGAGCCAGATGGTATGCCAACACTATTTTTCCAAGAGGCATGGGAAATGGTAAAGGATGACTTGGTTGCGTTGGTTAATAACTTTTTAGCCACGACCTCTTTTGACCGGACTTTGAATCAAACAAACATTTGTTTGATTCCAAAACTTGTACGGCCAACGAGGATGTTGGAATTCCGACTAATTAGTCTGTGTAATGTGGTATATAAGATCATATCCAAGGTAATGTGTATACGCCTTTGTAGGGTCCTACCCAAATTAGTGTCTATAACACAATCTGCTTTTGTTCCTGGACGAAATATCTCATATAATATTTTAGTTGCACAAGAAATATTTCATGCGCTGCAGACAAATATGTCGGTAAGGAGCGGATATATGGCGATCAAGACGGACATGAGCAAAGCATATGATCGAGTCGAATAGAATTTTGTCACAATCCTGTTACGTAAATTGGGATTTTGTGAGCCGTGGATTCAGTGTATTATGTACTGTATTACTAGTGTGGAGTACTATATATTGTTAAATGGGGTTCCTGGAGGTTTTGTTAAACCAAAACGTGGGCTCCGGCAGGGCGACCCTATCTCGCCTTACATTTTTATTTTGTGCACAAAGGTGTTGATATCAAAATTAAGGGATGTTGAGCAACGGGAATTGTTGACAGGTATCTCTATCGCTCGGACAAGCCAATCGATGACACATCTGTTATTTGCTGATTATAATTTTTTTTTTGTAAAGCATCTAGCGAGGAATCGCACCAGATATTGCGAATACTTAGAGAGTACAAACAAATCTTGGGACAACAGATAAACTTCCTGAAATCTTCGATCCAATTTGGAAAGGGTTTATCCCTAGAAACTCGAAGGGATTTACACTAGGTACTTGGGATATATAATGAAGGAGGAGCAGGATCGTATCTAGGATTACCTGAAAATATTGGAGGGGCGAAAACTAAGGTTTTTGCATTTGCAAGAGATAGAATTAATAGTTAGTCATCAAAGTTTATTTCACGAGCAGGCAAGGAGGTCTTGATAAAATTTGTCTTGACAGCGTTGCCTACTTATGTTATGTCTTGTTATAGGCTCCCGAAGACGGTAATCCAATATCTTAATACCGCGATAACGGACTTTTGGTGGTCGAAGTCAGCTACCTCGAGAGGGATTAATTGGCAGAAGTGGAAAACGGTCTGCAGACCGAAGTCCAAAGGAGGATTAGATTTTCGGGTCCTGGAGGATTTTAATTCTGCTTTGCTAGCAAAACAGTTTTGGCGTCTTCTGGATTCTCCGGAATCGATGTTGATACGAGTTTTGAAAGGCCGCTACTTTTAGAATTCATGTCCGTTACTGGCAAAATTACGGGCTAATTCGTCCTATGGTTGGAGGAGTATACTTTCTACTCGACCTTTGGTTTTAAAAGGAGCAATTCGGAGAATAGGGGATGAGAAGACGATACGGGTTTCAAACGACTCATGGATCCCATATACCATACCCCGCTCGGCACTAAGACAACCGATTTCTTTATACCCTAACCTTACAGTGAACCAAGTTATTGACCACCAGGCGGGTTCTTGGAAGGAGATTTTGGTTCGCCAATATTTTGATCATGTTGATGTTCAGCTAATATTAGGTATCCCTATATCCCGACAACAACAACCTGATTATTGGGGTTGGCATTTTACCAAAACTGGTGGGTATTCGGTTTTCCGGATATCTAGCGGAGGAGACCATGTCGTCAGCAGAGGTCGAAACGACATGACCAAATTTTAAGCCATTATACGCCAAACAAGATTTAGTATTTCTTCTGGCAGATTTTATATGACAATGTGGCTATCAATCAAAATCTGAAGTATCGAGGTACTGATTGCCCGCTCGGTTGTTTAAAGTGGGGGGGGAGAGATTGAGTCGATTAACAATGTCCTCTTACAGTGTCCTTTGGCGCTGCAGACGTGGGCGCTGTCTGATATCCCATCGACAATAAATTTATTTCCAGGGGAATCAATTTGGTATAATTTGGACTATTTGTTTGGCTTTTACGAGGAGGTGGTAATTATCACTACTTTCCGTGGTTAATATGTAATATATGGAAACCCATGAACGATTTTTATTTCTCGAATATCGTTCCCGATCCCGGTAGAATCATCTCTCGGTCAATGGCGGAATATGGGGAATGGTGAGTGATTCGGCTTTTGCCATCAGTTTTGTGGTTCTGACACACGGGTTATACCAGGACACGCAAATCTGATTGGATTTTCCCTACTACAACCAATTCAGGCTTCACAGGTTACTGATGTTTGGTGGATGCCTCCTGGAAGACGGCGGCCCAGAAAACGGGGTTAGGCTGGTTCAGTTTTCCAGATTCGATAGAGGGTAGCTGTTCGGGTGCTCGAGGAGTCACTAGAAGTTGATATGCACTGCATGCAGAGGTGGAATCTGTTATTTGGGCCATGGAATTACTGCTCGCTATCCAAGTTATGGAGGTTGCGATGTCTACGGACTGTGAGACTGTGATTGAGGTTTTCTCTAAGCCGGAGGATTGACCTGATTTTCTCCCGTTCAAGGAGGACTTCACACAGTTATGTGCTCTGTTTAAATCTTTTTCGCTTTCGGTTATTCCTCAAACTCTCAATTATAAAGCTGACTCCCTAGCCAGGTTTGTACGCGAGATAGGTTATACTTGATTGTACAAGATTTCGATTGACTTTTTTAAAGTTTTTTTTATGAAATTACAGTTGACAAAAAAAAGAAATAAAAATGTTAATACCAATAAGTAAATAAATTTATATCATATATAGTAGCTAGGATCATTTCTATGAAATAATATTTTTTAACAAAAAACTGAATTATTATTTGCAAAATATTCATAATATATCATCATTTACCATGTGCTTTTTTATAATGTAATGGTGAGAGACTGTTTTTTGTTTTTTATTCGTCGAGCTTTCAAAATGTTCTTTTTACAAAATCGGAGAAATATATCCAGTATAATCTAAAAAATATACGGATACTTTTTAAGAATCATCTACAAAATATTGGCATTATATGATATTCGGATTATAAACTTTTCTTATACATTTGAAAATCAAATGGAAATTTTGCACTAAGTAAAAAATATAATTTTTTCTTCTGAAAATTTAGTTTATTATTAGTGTTATGCAAAAAACAAATTTTTAGAATTTAGGTTATGTTTATGGAGCAACTTGTAGTTTTTAATTGACTTAACTTGTTGATCTTTTCCAAAAGTGTCTTTATTTCCTATTTTGGGGGAGCTCGCTTCTTACCCTTTGCCGCTTTTTATTTCACGTAATTAAATTCTTCTTTCAAACTTTAAAAATCAGACATTTCAATGGTTTATATTGTTGTAGTAGGTACATTCGTTGGATTTTGTAATACCAAGTGGATATGCTTTATAATTTACCATTTGAGAATGGCATATATTTCATATGTTGGTAAGAAGTTACTTCTCGTTAAAACGAGATCATTTTTATCTATGGTAGATGTAAAACGAATTCGAGACTTATAATCGAATCCAACCGAGTCTGCTCACAAGGTCCAAATCTAGCAGAGTCGATTTCAAATCTCATAAAGTTCGAATAGCTCATCAACGAAAAGATTCTTAATTTGAGTTTTAAAGCGAGATTACTCGACATATCTTATGTATTAAATCCCATGTATTCAAAGAGACTGAAATGAAATACAATCTTCATGGTATTCTGTGTTAAATAAAAGTCTGTAAGAAATCAATTTTGATCACAAGTATCCACGTTTTGTATGTTGTTTTATTTGATACGCAATTAAATAGTGTTTTGGAATCGGCTCATACTTTTCTTCTTATGTGTAGACTTTTTGAGTTTCTGTTGGAATATAAAATTATGGTTTGAACAAGAGTCGGCTTTATTTTGGATGATCTATTGAATAAGCCACCTAAAACAATGATTTTCACATTTGACTAATTATTATATTACTGGTCACAATCTTAAATATTATCAATTTCTACAATTTTGGATTTTAACAATATATTATCATACTATGTGATGATTTCATGCTGTAATATTTGAACAAATCACCAACTTTGAATAAATGTTGTCAAAGTTTCTATCTTTATTCAATTAATGAGTCACTTAGATATATGATATATCTAAAGAAAGAATTATGTTTAAACGCAATAATTCGATACGTCAAAGAAAAAGAAATCCTGATATAAAAATATGGGTTTGAGACGATAATCAAAATAAATAAATCTTTTGTTGGGTTATAGAAAAATGAGAAGACTTAACTAGGATGTTAAGAAAATATTTTGTTGATAAAATTTGTCGGAGTTTTCATCTTTATATTCGGAGTTTGAAATTTTTATTGACAGTCGTTATATGATTTCGTTACAAACAATAGCAATAATGTTCACAATATACTATAAAGAAATGTTGAAGATGATCGAGGATTCAAAAAATTGGTATGTGTTCTCTCTACACCAAATAATTTATAAGAATTAGGAGTTTTCCAGATTTTTCTCTATCCCTTAATTTATATGATGTATTACAAAACTAATTTTCTGATTCGTATTGTTATCAACTTTTTCAAATTTTGTTTTTGTACTTCCTAATTTTAATTTTGAGTTGAGTTGAAAAAAGAAAATAATATATAAATGGGCCGAACCCAACAAGTTCAAAATGATAACCCAAAACTAAAATCCCAAAGAGTCGGCCCATTTCATTCTCATGCCTAAGGCTCATGTCTATTTACTTTATCTTATTAATTCCTAGTTTTATTTATTGAAGTTACTTCAGTTTGCTGTTCGTAGTTCAATTCCTGATAGTAAGGAAACATAACGTGTATTTTCATATTAAAATGATATTCGAGTGAACTAAGTCACTTTAATAGTTGAATGTGTAAAGGAGCATGGAGTATGTTTTGAGAGATAATATTTAGTAGAATATCAAGAGGAAGTAAACACATTCGCAATAACGATACATTAAAAGTAGCAACTACCAAAACCATGGTCTCATTTATTATTGGGTTTTAATTACTTCTTGTAGTAGTAGCTTCATTTAGGATCTTCTGCTTGACTCAGTTAATACTGTAAATATCAATAAAGAAGAATTAGTACTGGTTTAGATTGAGAGATCGAGATAATTATGTGTGTGTTTAAACCTGTTGCAGTTGGTGGAAGGACTGATGTTGTAAGGAAGATTGACACCACATTTAGAAGGCAAAGACAAAGCATTGTTGAGGTTTGTAGAAGAGTAAGAGACACCTCCAATGGCTGACTTGATGCAACGACAGATGCTTTGACGGTCCACAGAGGTTTGAGCCTGACTGTTGAGTGTTCTGATTCCGTTGCAACATGTGGCTGGGACATTACCGCCTTGAGCTACATAGGAGAGACAAGGGTAAAGTTCTCCGACCACCGTGTTGCAAGACACGGCTGCATCACCACAACGTAAAGTAAGAACCAGACACAGAGCTGCTAGTAAGAGAGATTTCATGTTACTGCTTTTTGGTAATGACTTGTTGTTTTGGTGTGTAGGGTTTAGTGAAACTGAAGAAGTTATATATTGATGGAGAGTGTTTTTGAAGGCTGGTAGTTGAAGAGGAGTGATTGCTGGGACACGAGTGTTAGTGTTAGTTGTGGATGAATTTATTGTTAACTTTCACCCATTTAAGATCCAACTCTCCCATTTTTGCGTTTGTACTATCAATATTTAACATAGCAAAGTGATTAATGTCCACGCTGTATTTTTTTAATTGGAATTCGATTTTTATTAGACATATAATCCTGCATATTCGAGTTTAGAGTTTGCATCATTGACCAGATTTTTATCTATCTAATAATTAAAAAATGTGTATTGTATATATATGAGGTTTGTGCAAAAACTACTTTGGAACATTTACCTTCAAAATAAAGAAAATGAAAGTTCACCATACGAAATGCAAAATAATAATATACAAAATATTCCTTATACAAATTATAACAAAGTTTGTATGACAAAGTATAATAAATTTTTTAAATTTTAATATTAGATTTAGATTCTTTATTATCATAACTTAAATTTTAATATACCGACACTATAACGTGTGATTTGATTGTTTTTTAACCCGTGTTTATTTAGTTCTTACACCCATACTGATACTTTGAATATTGTTTTAGAGGACTAAAAATCGAACCGAAATCAACCTGAATTAGATGAAGCGAATCTGAAACGAACTTGACAAAATAACCTAATAAATCCTAAGCCTATGTATTTGAAAAACTGAACCGAAACTAAAACCAAGTTTTAATTTTTCTATTTTTTTTAGTTTTGAATTTCTATATAAAATAATCTGAATCCCAACTCGATGTATAACAAACCGAATCATATCCGACAAAATAAAAATACCCGAATAAATCTTAAATCAAAATAACCAAAATATCTAATTAGAGGAACCGAACAAGATAAAATATTAGAAATGGATCATACATCTATGTACCCGGAAAATTAAATCCAAACTCGAATCGGAACCAAATCAGGAACCAATTTGTATCCAATAAATTTTTATTAATTTTAGTTTTTTTTTCTGTTTTTTTTTGTAATAAATATTAATTAGTATAAATTTTATATAAAATTGTGACGAAATCCACCTTAAACCTATTTTTAAGGATAATTATAATGTTTAGGTTAATATTTATCCTAAAGTTTATAACACGGCCAAAATGAAAGTGTCTCCCGCTTTAATATATAAGATATGTACATATGTTTAAGGGTGATTTACTATACTTGACTTATATAATCATGGAATCACTAGAATAGTCTTAATCTTTCAAAATTACAATATTAATGTTTTATTCTCAAATGATACAATTTTACTCTTATTTTCTTTGGTCATAAGAATATTAGAAACTGCCATTAATGAGGGGTTCCACGTCAACATAGAACAAACCTACAAGAATTTCTGACTTTGTTAGAGGTTTAGTCATCATGTTTTGTAGGTTTTCATTTTTTTCTTTGTCGCCTTACTTATTCTCTTTGATGTAGGTTTATGTATTGTTTCATGCCGATTAAATTTTTTTCGTTTTACGTTAACTTATCAAGAATAGCAGGTTTACAATATCTACTTTCTCGACTTAATTTTGTTGTTATGTAGGTTTCTTTTATGTGCTTTGTCGGTTTAATATTTTTTTGTTGTAGATTTATTTTACATTTTTCGTTTGGAACTTTGAACATATTCGTTTTGTAGGTTTGTGTTCGCCTTTGTTGTCGATTTAGTTTTCCTTCTATGTAGGTTTATTATTCATTTGTTGTAGGTTTAACTTTGTAAGGTATTATTCAGTTTTGTAGGTTTATCTTTTAGGCATTCTAGGTTTCATGTTTATTCTTTCTCAAAATAATTTTCCTCTTTTGTAGGTTCTTGTTTTATACATTGTAGATTTGAAAAATCTTTGTTGTATGTTTTTATCGTATGCTTCAATGTAGGTTTTTGTCGCGTGCTAGGTTGTAAGTTTTTGTTGTTTTGAACTTTGTATACAATCATTTTCTACGTTTGTGTATTTCTTCGTTGTCGACTTAGTTCTATTTTTTTGTAGATTTGTTTTCTAGTTTATTGTAGGTTTATCGTTGTAAGATATCATTCTTTGTTGTATGTTTACCTCCCAAGATATGTAGATTTGTCTTCTCTTTCCTCTCTGGTTCGCTCTCTTTCTCCTTACTCTCACCGCCGGTCTCTACTGACTTGCAACGCCACCGTTTCTAAAAGTGTTTCCGACGTGCACCGACACCGCCACATGTCCAGCCACTGCCGTCGTTTGTTATTCTCCACAGCTTTATTCTTGATTTGCATCTCCGCTTTGAGTGTAATAAGGTTAATTTCAAAATCAATTTTAAGCTTGAAATTGATAATTTTGCTTTGGTTATTTGGTAGAATCTGGCTCGAATAAGACTTGATATTGGTAACATAGGCTGAAACATAGTGCATCATAGATTTAGAACTGCCTAAGCGATAGAATCTGAGTTGATTTTTGTGATAGTTAAACTAGTAAAACTCAATTAGTTTTACGGTTATGACCAGTTATACAAAACTGAATTAGTTATACATTCTTGAGTTGCATCTCTGCATTGGGCTAAAGAAGGTTAACTTCATAATTGATTATTTTTAAGAATGTGGCTCGAATAAGACTTGAAACTGGTAACAATTGGAATGTATAGGCTGAAACATAGTGTATTATATATTTAGAACTGCCTAAATGATCGATCGAATCTGAGTTGATATGAGTTGATTTTCGTGATATTTAAATTAGTAAAACTCAATAAGTTTTACGTTTATGAACCAGTTATGCATAACTAAATCAATTGTACATTCTTGATTTGCATCTCTGCATTGGGCTGAAGAAGGTTAATTGCATAATTGATAATTTTGCTTTGATTATTTGGTAGAATATGGAATCTGGCTCGAATAATACTTGAAATTAGTAACAATTGGAATGTATAGACTGAAACATAGTGCATTTTAGATTTAGAATTGCCTAAATGATCGAATATGAGTTGATATGAGTTGATTTTCACGATGGTTAAACTAGTAGAACTCAATAAGTTTTACGTTTATGAACCAATTATATTGAATCAGTTATACATTCTTGATTTACATCTCTGCATTGGGCTGAAGAAGGTTAATTGCGTAATTGACAATTTTGTTTTGGTTACTTGGTAGAATCTGGCTCGAATAAGACTTGGAATTGGTAACAATTGGGTGAAACGTAGTGTAGTGCATTATACTAGTAAAACTGGTAAAACTACTTAAGTTATACAAAATTGAATCAATTTTTTCTGTTTGTTTTAGCAGAGCATTATAAACTCCAAAGTCGTGATATGGTTTAAATGCAATGACTGTGTTAGTTGTATATTGATGAAGCACACAGTAGAGGATACCACTTTGTCGGTAATATAAGATTGTCTATATGAGAGGCTTGGTTTAGATGAAAATAAGGTTAGATTGCAATTGCATTTCTACCGACCTACGGTCAGAGATGAAGTTGAAGTGACTATTTGTGATGATGTGGATGTGTGTGGTAATCTAGCCTACATTGATGAATGTAATCGTAGTACGACAACATTGCTCGTGGATGTCATACTTAGATCAAAGGAACCTGAGGAAAAAATGTCGAGACAAGTGTCGATAGCAATTCAAAACTCTGTTGGTTGTAATGATAGTGAGGGAGTAACAACTGCTATTACAGTATATTCTCCACCAGTTAGAGAGAACCACAAGATGAAAGTGTGGATATTAGTGTTGAGATATCAGATATTGGTGATGTCTATATAGAACATCCACCCGTTGTAGAGAGTAGTTAGTTTGCAAAGGAATTGGAAGATTGTTTGGGTTTGAATTTGCATCAAAAATTTGAAGATAAGAAGACATTGCAAGAAGTTGTGAATAATGGATCATTTGTCAACAACTTTTGTTTTGCTATTAAAAGATCTGAACCTTATCAGTTGTGGATTGTATGTAAGAAAGAATGTTGCAAATGGGGTGTACGAGCATCAAAGATTAGAAATATGGATATTTTCAGGATAATAAAGTACATAAAGATGCATACATGCTCTCGGGCTAGTCAAAGCGAGAGTAGTGGCATACATCCTCTCTCGAAATCTTCTCTCATCTCTTGTCTATCCTCTCCTCTCTCAAAATCTTCTCTCATATCTTGTCTATCATCTCTTCTCTCGACTTCTTCTCTCACAGTAAGTTCTACTCTCTCTACTTCTTCTCTCCAGATAGAGTTTGTAGAAAAAAAATGTTGAGCTTTGATTTTGAATTAGTCAATTTTGTTTATGATTTTCTTTTAGGTCTTACATGGTGTCTTGGACCGAGGAGTATGACACCGACTACTCCGAGGTAGAAACCCGTGAAATGATTAAATGAAAATTGAATACGTCCAAGATAGTGAAGGGGGGATTCCTCAAAAATGTCTATGTGGTGAAGCTATCATCATGGAAAAAACAAATGAACATGCACGAAACAAGATTTATTTCAAATGTCGAGTGTAAAGGGTACAAACGATGTTGCTTAGTATAAATATATCTAAAACGATGTCGAGTTTAACTAGTATATCTAGTGGAACTAATATTACTTCTTTACTGTAACTAATGTTGTTTAACTAGTATATCTAGTAGAACTAGTATTACTTATGTACTCTAACTGATGTTGTTTAACTAGTATATCTTGTATATCTATTGCACCTAGTATATCTAGTGGAACTAGTATTTCTAGTAGAACATATGTTGTTTCCACCCACAGAACGATGACCTCCACATGAAAAAAGTTGGGATCAAGATATACAAGGAGAATGTAAGCACATGAAATATAGTATCGAGGAGATGGAGAAGAAGATAGAGATGTACAAAGCGGAGGTGGCGATGCTGAAGAAGGAGATGGGGAAGCAAAATGCAATGGTTGTTAGACACTTAAGCATAATAATATTACGAGTGATGTTAGACACTTAAAGATGTTCGAAACATATAAACATAACCTTCAACACTTAAACATGTTTGAAACATATAAACATAACCTTCAGCGCTTAGACATTTTTAAAACATATAAACATAACCTTAAATTACCTAAATACAAATTGATAAATGAGTTTTTAACTTAGATAGACTACCAAACTGTTCACACATTTTCGCCTTTGCCCTAGTCACTACCGAACTTGGGTCATAATTCGATGTGCACTTACTTGTTCGCACGTATACCTTGCTAACACCGACACGAGTTTCATTAGCCTACAGTTGAACAATAATTCAAGTTATACTAGTTATAGCAAATACACTTTTTATACCAGTTATACATGCTATATCTTGCTAACACCGGCACGAGCTCCAACATCATCAACGGGTGCAACACTATCAACAGGTGAAGCACCATCAACGATGCAACATCAACGGGTGCAGCACCATCAACGAGTTCAACATCACCACCAGCAACATCACATGCAGCAGCACCACCATCATTAGCACAAACCCCAACACCCTGTATTTGAATAGTTATACAAGTTATACTAGTTATAACATGTTATACTAGTTATACATGTTTTACCAGTTCCAGAATTGTCACTCTTTTCTTTAAACTATCCACCTCTTCTGTTAATGCCTTAAGCATATCAACCCACTCAGTTTGACTCTGAGCAAAAGGCGGAGGTGGCCCTTGATTCGGACGAGAAAGCAGAGTACATAATCGTGCTTCCACATATTGGTTATACATTTCTTCAAACATAATTCCCTTCCCAGCGCGGATACATTGCCTTCAACTTTCAACCTCAAAATCATGCATTTCCTCATCCTCTTCTTCTGTAATTTCATCCAGCATACTACACTCTTCATCTGTACGTGGAGAGAGGGTACTAACAAGCTCCTACAAAACAAATAAATCAATGACTAACTGTAATTATACAAATTATAAATAATTAATTATATTTATACAGGTAAACTCGTATAACTACCGTAGTTTTATCAAGGAATTTGTTGGATTGCGGGAAAAGAATATACTTTCATGTTCGGTTGCTGGAACTTGGACCTGCACATCCCAGGACAAGATGGGTCTGCGTCTGGAAATACCTCTCGGCAATTACAATACAAGGTTGGAATTGACTCAAAAGCCAACTATAACCACATACATATGAGGAAATGTAAGAAACACCACACAATAACTAATAAATGAAATTACCAAATGTAAACTAACCTTAAGAGGAAGTACGAAACTAGGGATGGCCTAACCTGTACTCGAGATCGTGCCTTTGAATGCTTCATTGTGTGCTCGATCTCGAGAAGCATGTGCTCGAATGTCCGTCTGCCCCAAGGAAACTTATAACAAAAATCGAGATCATTCACAACTCTCAGTAGGAATCTATCGGTCGGTGTTGCATTTGTTCCGCCCTTTGTCAGCGAGTGAATAACATGGTATAAGGAAGTACAAGACCAATATCTTTAGCGTTGTATTACTCGTGTCAACTCGTCCCCAATTCTTTAACACATATTCACATCCTGAATTCTTTAACACATATTCACATCCTGAATTCTTATACTTTTCCCCAAATAACCCAATATGCTTCTTCCAAAAATATGTTACTGCCTGCTTTTTCCCGAAAATCTGTCATCTCATACATCCGACAGTTTAGTCACGAGATCAATGCATTCAATGGAGGCCTCAACCCATCAAAAAATTGTTTTGTTTGCTTAATAAAGCATCGAGTGGAGAACTTAAGTTTTTTTGGGTACTCCGTCGGATTGAAGTACATCCCAATAGGTAGTTGTGCAGTCGGTCCTTCATCCTGAAACACACACACATATTTTCAGCAATTAACGAAAGTGTATAACTACAAAGTTGTACAAGTTTTACGAAAATACAGTAAAACTAACTAGTTTTACTAGTTATACCTATCACCAAATCAATTCATCACAAGCACAATCTCAATCCAATTCATCAACTTAAATATCCTACCAACTAAGCACAATAATAACAGTGAAATATACATACCATTGTGTCTTCTAATACTTCATCGTCAATTCCCTCATGTTCAATGTGTATATCCTCAACAGGTTCGGCGTCGATATCTCCTTTACCACCACATCTTCGTGACCCTCCTCTAGTTCGAACCATGACTGCATGAAAAAATAGATATGTCATATACAATCTTCTACGCTATCTCAACACAATCGATAATATATACTATCTCAACACAATATCCACAAAATATATCAATATCAAAGATCATCACTAATTTCTAAACACAATATGTACAATTACTTCAAAACCAAAACATCGAGAGTTTGATATTACATTCTAATCAATCATAAACAACTATCAATTTCGAAATAATAACAACTTCCAAAACCAATTTTGGAACCAAAACCATAGAGAGTTTGAAATTAGTGTTTGCACCAATCAAAATAGATCAATCCCAAAACCTTTGAAGTCCGAAATAGAATACCATACCCTAAGAAAATGATAACCAATCACAAGTTTGAAGATTTACCTTCAATATGAGTTTTCGCTGGAGAAAAATCTATGCTTTGGAGCGAAATCTCACGAAGTTTTACAACAGTTAGGGTAGTTTTATGAAAGAGAGAAGTGAAATCACGGGAAGTTATGAGAGGTGAGGGAAAATTGTTCAAATATGATTTCGTGAAAAGGAGAGAAGTAGGAGAGAGGCCGCAGAATTAAGGATTTTGTGGGGAAACTGGATCGGGTTTTAGGGTTTGTGTCATGGTTTAGGAGATTGGGTTAGGTTTTAGTGATTGGATCGGGTTTTAGGGATTAGATCGAGTTTTAGTGAAATTTTGTGAGGTTAAATTGGTCATTTAACCTATTTATTTATTTATTTATTTTTAATTCAATTCTATTTCTTAGGTGTGTTTTCAGATCATAGTTCAATTGATATAGTGTGTTCAATTGATATAGTGTTCTGAAACAATTTCCGGGGACTATTTCATTAATTCTTTTAATGCATATTTATTCTGTTTTGGTTTGGTTACTTTCCAACCGATTGTCGATTTGGCATTCAATTTCTTTTGGGTCACTAGGACCAGTAACCTATTTTTTTAAACAAGACACTTTCTTTTACATTTCTGGAAAATAATCAAAATTCACTTTGGACTCTGTTCACAACAAAGCATAAGGCAATTTCATATTTTCATATTTTCAGTCCGAACTCAGAAGCAATGAGGAACTAGAAAAGCATCAAGAGGAAACTCTTGGAAAAGTATCAAAGAGTTGATGATGATACACTAAAATACATTTGCATATACTTCTGACCAAAGAGGTTGCTTTAGGAGAACTTCTGAAACTTGGCCTCGAGCCATCATCTTCCGCTTTATGTTACAGGTGTTACATCAGGTCTCCCAATGCAAAGTTTTCCCCTACTTTTGATCTTCAACGAATTCTACAAAAAAGGTAACAGAAAGATGTCATTTTTATAAAGCCATGATCAGAAAAAGTAGCAACAGATTTACTCATTTGTTTCCATTCACAGTCCCATCAATCTCTACCCATTCTTTTTTGAGTTTCTCTTCTCTCTACCCATATTAGGGTGTTTCTGTTTATCACTTACTTCTCTATCATTTGGTATCAATATGTAAGCATCTGTTTAACTAGTATTAAGCTTCATGAACATACATATACATGCCCAGTTATATAACTCTGTACCCAAAAACTAAGCATTAATGAAAAGAGATCTCTTGTGATCAAGCAATCTAGCCAGGTAAGGTATACCTAGGAAATACCTAAAATCAAGTGTAAGACTTATAGTCTGCTTATGTGTTCAGTTGTATTAACTAGTGTTCTAAGGGACCTATGGTACCTTAAGGTAGAGAGTTCCAATTATGAATGCATGAGGACGAAATAAATTAATACCTGGAACCGAAAAAAAGAGAAATTCAAGAGAAGCTTCATCGCTCGATTTTGGCACCCACATATCTCAATTTCCTATTATGTTTTTCCTGAAAGAACAAATGAAGATGTTATATTGGTAGAATTTATGGCTTTTTGCCATCCCAAAATCAATAACAGGACAAAACTGGTTGAATTCATGACTTCAGACAAGTTTTTTGCAACTTGAACTATTGGAAAACAATAGAGTTTTGATATTCTTAACTTAAGCTGGTTTTGTACCTTTTCAAATACCATAGCCGAGCTCTTCTCAACATCCAAAGCCAAGCTATCGACTTTCGCCAGCATTTTCTCATAAAATTCTTCCATCCCGTCCATGTAATTCGCAGCTTCAGCTCCAACCAAACGTTTCAGGTTTCCAACTTGTAACCCCTCTGCTAATGCATCGATCTCCTTCTGATCCTTCACTAGTTGTTTTTTCCCACTTAAGGAACCCTCATCGTGATCCACTCTCATGGCTGAGCTACTCATTCCGCAGATCAACGGTGGAAATCGCGATTTCGGACTAAATGAACCGTAATGGCCTCGAAACGCCGGTCCTAAGTTGACTATGCCAACGGATCTTGGTTCGAGCCGTTGTTTCAAGGAACGGAACTGGTATGCACGGTACTCGTGTGTGTGGATGCACTGATCCGCTGATGGAGTAGTAAGAAGAAAGAACACGCATGAAGCCATGTTCGTCGAATTAGGTTTCTGAGAGTCATCGATCGGTAACTGAAATTGAGACGAGAGAGACAACGTTACGGCTAACTCTCGCATGGAGGGACGGTTAGCAGTTTTCCTGCGAGCAGAGAACCAGCCAAGTAGACGGTCCGGTGAGTCGACTCGGAGGGAGTCGATTCTACGCGAGTCAACTCGGCCAAGCGGATCATAGAAGGAGACAGTCTTACCAGAGCAGGTAAGGCTTGTAACGGTGGCTACAATTTGATCAGATGAGAAACTCGAGGCGAACGAATCCGCCGGAGAATCGTCAGATAGATTGGAGGAGACGATGCGGTCGATTTGGCCAAAGATCAATCCGTCGACGTCACTGGGAGAGGAGGATGCTCGGTGAATCAGTGACGCTAATGTTGGACCCAAAATCTCGATTCTCTCAAGACATAAATCGGCCATGGCGACGACAAGAACGAAGATGTGAGTCACTGAAAACAAAATAATCCCAGGTGATTTACCTATTAAGATAACATGGCGTTTCTAATTTAAACGTGTGGTTAGTGTGCCGTTTTTGTAAAAACAAATTTCTACACGTGAAGCCCGTTATTCATCTAAGTAAGCCCAACCAAACAGAAAATATGAAAGGTCAATTGCTTCCTTAATCTTCTGCTTTGATGTAGCAACAGTGTTTACAAGTGTCACCATATCATTTTCCAGTTGCAAAGTAAGAAGAGAACGAATTCTTCCTTTTGTTTGTTTTTGTTCTACATATTACAAGGAAGAAAACAACTCTTCTCTTTTGGAGTTTTGAAGAACAGAGGAAAAAACTAAGAAGATGGTGCATCCTTTGGTCGAAAGAGCCACAAGCGATATGCTCATTGGTCCTGATTGGGCCATGAACCTCGAGATATGTGACATGCTGAATCACGAGCCTGGGTAAGACCTCTATGATCCAATGTAACCTATCTGAATCAATGTTTAAAAGGACAATAACAATAGTTGCACTTGTGATCTATGAGAATCAATTCTTCTATCTGGTTTCTTAATGATAATGGTGATTTTGTTGGGTTTGTCCTAAACATATTTATCTCGGTTATACATTCGTGTTAATCATTGATGGTTCACATTTCTTTGGGTTCTATTGTAGGCAAACGAGAGAGGTTGTGAGTGGTGTGAAGAAGAGACTTAGTAGTAGAACTTCCAAGGTTCAGCTTTTGGCTCTTACAGTAAGTTCTACTTGTGATAAATGATCGATATTCGTGTTTCGGTTTGGTTTTTCATCTGTGAAGACAAATATAGATTTGGGATTGTTACAATTGTAGTTACTAGAGACAATGATAAACAATTGTGGGGAACTTATTCATATGCAAGTTGCAGAGAAAGATATACTTCATAAGATGGTGAAGATGGCCAAAAAGAAGGTCAGGCTATGATTCATGTTTAGCTATTTTCTTAGTGCTGCAAGTACACACCAAACTTATCATGTTGTTAATTCTTGTAGCCTAATAGCCAAGTAAGGGAGAAGATATTGATACTTATAGATACTTGGCAAGAGAGCTTTTCAGGTCCACATGGAAGACATCCACAATATTATGCAGCATATCAAGAATTGTTGGTATGTTTCACTTTTGCTGTAACTTGCCCATCTAAGTGGAACCAAGATATGGTTACGATCGAGTTTTAGGATTTCAGTTTATATTCTTCGTCTGTAAGCAGCGTGCAGGAATTGTTTTTCCTCAGAGAATTCGAACTACAACAAGCTCAGGACAAACTGGTTCTTCCACAACACAAGCTCAAAATTCTCGTAACACTAGACGAGAAGCTGTTGATAGTTCAACAGAGTCAGAATTTCCCACTTTGAGGTGTTTATTGCCAATCATCTTCAAGGAAATTTGTTAAAAGTAAAAGATTGATAAAATAGCCTTTTGGTTGAAGTTTGACAGAAATTCAGAATGCAAGAGGAATTATGGATGTCTTAGCTGAGATGATGAACGCAATAGATGGAAATAACAAAGAGGTATATCTTTAACAAAGCACATTTTGGTAAAATTGGATCTATTATATGAATATATATATATATATATGTATCTTTTAACCTTTTTGCAGGGACTTAAACAAGAGGTTATTGTAGATCTTGTTAGCCAATGTCGAACCTATAAACAAAGAGTAGTACATCTTGTAAACTCGACATCGTAAAGATCTTAAACTTTACCTGCAAAATTTTGTTTTGAGACTTGATCATTGGGAGATATATGATTGTTGTACTCGTTTTGGTTAATGTGTCAGAGATGAATCGTTGCTTTGCCAAGGCCTAGCCTTAAATGATGATTTGCAGAGATTACTTGCGAAGCACGAAGCTATAGCTTCTGGAAACGCTATGACTGTTACTAAAAAAGAAGTTCCTAAGGATAAAAATCAGATCATAGATGTTGGTCCAAGGTAAAGAAATAGCTCTGTTTACTAAATGTCTTATAGCTCTTGACTACATTGTGTAAGATTTAGTAACCATCTGCATTGGTCTAGTTGGTTTAGGCATTAAGGTTTGAAAGATTTTAAAGATTGGCTGTTACATTCGAACATATACTGAACTTGTTTTGCAGTGAGACCAAAGATGTAATTATTGTGGCTTCTACAACCAATGGTGAAAATATAGATCTTCTAAGTGGTGATAACTTTGAGACTCCAAATGCAGAAAAGTCATTAGCTCTTGTTCCTCTTGGACCTCCACAACCAAGTAGTCCTGTAGCAACACCAGATAATTCAATTGTCTTAATCGATATGTTATCAGATACCAACTGCGAAAGCTCTACTCCAACTTCGAATCCACAACCGAATCATCAGATGGTGCAACAACCTTACTCAAATGGATTTGGACCTGTCCAGCAGGAGCAATCTATGTATGGACAAGGTTCATCTGGTCCTGTCTGGAATCTTCAACTTACTCAACAGCACCAACAACCATCTTCTCCTGCTTACGGAAACCAACCCTTTTCTCCTAGCTTTAGCCCGCCTGTTTCTCCTCATTATGGTATTCATTTTGGACTGTAACTGAAGACTAAGATCGGTACCTATACAAAACTCAAATAATCCTAACGTGTTTTCTAATGCTCTGTTATTAAGGTGGACAAAACAACAATATTCTAGCATACCCTCCACCACCATGGGAAGCTCAATCACCAACCTCTAGCCCTCAATACTCTCCTAATCATCCAGTGCAGGTCACTCAAGTGGTCATCACTACACACACTCATCAACCCCTTGGTTACAACCCTCAAGGCGGCTCTCCTCATGCTACCAACAACACCAACATGCTCGGAATGTTCCTCCCTCCAATGGCAGGAGGTCACATGCCACAACCCTTTGGTCAATACCCAAGCGTCACAAACAACAATCATTACCCAACTATGTACGGAGGCTATGGAGGACAGGCTCAGCCACCACAACAGTATTTAGCAGAACAACAAATGTACGGAATGTCTCTTCAAGACAATGGAACCAATCCTTACCAAGTTTCATCTCATCAGCCATCAGCTCTTAATCATCCACCAATGATGAAGCCTATAATTAAGAAACCAGAAGACAAGTTGTTTGGTGATCTTGTTGATCTCTCCAAGTTCAAAAAACCCACTTCTGAATAAGCTGGTAGTATGTAAACTTTACTTCAAATATAGAGATTCCTCAAATTTTCATCAAAATCCCAAATTTTTGTCCTCTGGAGGATTAAATTTTCACATTCTACTTTGCGTTGACCACGAAAAAGCCAACTATCAACGCCTGAAATCTCCTCACGCCGTTGTTTCTTCTCATCAGGAAATTATTTATTCTTTTGGTCGCAAAGTAACAGGTTGAAATTCTCACTTCTTCTTCATCGTCAATGCAAGAAGACGACTCAATCTCTGCTGAAACACTCTCCCTCGATACTCTAGCTTCTATTAGATCACTCATTATCAACGCCGACACTGCCGACTCAGTAATTTCCTCGGTGTTTGATTTCCTTACTGGTCTTCTGAGTCAAGGGGACTCGGCGGTGATTTTTCACCACGTTCTCAAGCTACTCTCCGATTTTGCCTTCCGGCGAAAGGAATATGCACCACAAATCTTCGACGCGGTCTTGTCTAACTTACTTCGCCTTCAGAACGCTTCCGGCGAGGCGAGCCACGGGCGCGTCGCCGTGGAATCGCTTGCTGTGTTCTCGTCGTTATCCGAAAGTAACCGTAGCATCGCCACCGTGCTTTCCAAATTTGACGGCGATGTATTTGCGTCGATTTGCCTAGGAGCACCAATATCTTCTCGGCTCTGGCTGCTTAGGAACGCGGAGAGGTTCAATGTTCCGTCGTCTAATACTTTTTACCTTGTTGTTAGGGTTTACTAAGGATCCGTATCCATATATCAGAAAAGTAGCTCTGGATGGACTGATTAATATATGTAAGGCTGGTGACTTCGATCACGCCAATGCCGTAGAAGGTTGCTATACTCGTGCTATTGAGCTTCTAGAGCGATGCTGATGATAGTGTTAGATCTTCTGCTGTTCGAACTGTAAGTTCTTTCTTTTCTGATCGATGAAATTGCGGTTGAAATCATATGCAGTAAGCTGAAGATCCTATCATAACGAATTGGGGGATGGGTTACTATTTGAATATTCAGGTCACTATGTGGGGCAAAGTGATGATTGCATCCAAGGAAGAAGATATGACCAGAAGAGAATTTGCAGATGCTGTCTTTCTCCAAGTAATTAGCTCCTCTCATGCTTTTTGAGCATTTGAAGTCCATACGATTCCCAATTTCATGTCTGGAGCAGGCATTGTACCTAGTAAACAATTGATACAATGACTAGCTAGTTCCGCATTGATAAAAACAGATCTGTGATATCCACTCTATTAGATATCAAGGTGGAGTTCTAATTGTATTTTTGAAGGAACTTAAATAACCAAATGTCTGATGTTTTCTTATAAACCTGCTTCAGCTTTGTTCTATTGTGAGAGATATGAGTGTAGACGTGAGGGTTGAGGTCTTCAAGGCATTTGGGATTATAGGAACTGCATCAGAAAGCATCATACTGCAAACACTTTCTAAAAAAGTATTGGGAGCCGGAAAAAGGAAGAAACTGCATAATAATCTTTCAAATATATCAGCTGATGTTACTGCTGCAGCTGGAGTTTTTATCCATGGTTTTGAAGATGAATTCTACGAGGTACTCCTATAAGAAATTTCCTTTCTCGTTTTGTCTGTGCAACATGATGCCTTCATGTGCAAACCTGTCAAGTAAGTGTTGTAGAAAAACATCAGTTGAGTTTTATTGTTTCTGGACTTATATATACAGCATTTGCATGCATCATTCTGAAGGTACGGGAAGCTGCGGTTGACTCCTTCCACTCCCTCTCAACAAATTCTATCAAATTCCCAGATGAAGCCGTGTATCTATTAATGGATATGCTATACGATGATTATATGGTTGTCAGGTTGAAAGCTTTAAAGGCATTGCATTACATAGCCGACTTGGGGAACCTAAAGATACAGGATACTTATATGCTCGCCGTAAGTGGCTTTATTCTTTTGACTTTTTCTCTCTCTTGTACTGGTTAGGCAACAAGCTAATGAGAGTGCAGATGCATTACTTCATAAGTTTAGTGTTTTATCTTGGGTGATCCACGTTTTGATGCATACCTCCTACAGATTTAGACCCGCTAAAATAGCTTCAAAGTCGTTTGCACTCCAGGGCTATGTTTAACACATAAAGTTATTTGCTACTTGAATTTGCAGTTTTTGGATGCTATTGTTGATACTTCTGAGAACATAAGAACTGAGGCTAGGAGCATTTTTAAATTGGCAAAATTGCCTGATCTGAAGCTGGTCAACAAATGCGTGGATGGTGTCCTAAAAAGTTTGGAGATGTATCCACAGGTTAACACACTTACCTACAAAGGCCGAGTAACTTTTGATTACATCATTTCTTTATTTATTTCTTCTGAATTTCATTTTTCTTTGTGTTCATCTTAGGATGAACCAGACATCTTGTCTGCTCTGTTCCATTTCGGACAAAACCACGCAAATTTCTTAGCCAGTATGGTCAAGAGATTTAATGAAAAAGTAAGCGGTTGTTACTCTTTCTAGGAACTTGTCAACTTAATGAAAGCTTTCTTTCGTGTAGAAATATATACTGACTTGTAGGCATGCTAATCATTTCTTCACTTATTCTTGCATGCTCTTCAGTTAGGGACAGCTTCAGGGAATAAATCTGAATTCAACAGTCGACAGTTATCTGCGTCTCTGATGCTGATAGTCTCAGTCCCTCTCTCGAACAAACAAAGCATTACTTCCATACCACCTCTGGCTTTTTCATATTCACTTGCAATGCTGGGGAAATTCTCTTGTGGGCTTCATGATATGATGGACCAGGATATGCTTTTGGCTTACTTGACTCATTGCACTATTGTTTCTGTATCTTTGGGGACAGAATTCAACAAAGGAGATACTTTCTTTCATGCTTATAGGCACAGTAATGGAGGTCTTTCTGGAAACCCAGGCCTACTACCTAGCAAAGATACACCTGCTGAGAGCACATACTTGGCTTCTGAAGCAGAACTGGAAAGTAGAAATCAAGTACTTAAGTTTGTTAACCATATACTGTTAAAAATAAAGGCTGCCTGGTTGTTATCACAATCAGGGTGCTCAAAAGAAGGATTACGAGCGTTAAGGTTTTACCACTTACAATCTATTGAATTTTTAGCCTCTTATTAATGTATTATTGTTTCATGTGTACTTTAACTATGTATTCCTTGTCTTCTTGTCCAGGGATTGCAAACAGGAGTTAACAACTTTGACCGCTGATTCTTCAATCTCCGATGGTGCCTTAAAATTTATGTATCAGTACGTTGATGTAATAGAACTTCTCGCTCAGGTATGGCCTCATTTCAAATACTCAGGACACATCAGCACGTGTAGATCTGTAGAACTGGAACTACAGATGGAAGAGGTGGAGATAAAACTGATGGAGATAAGGTGTAGATTCACAGGCCAGTCTAAGGAGGAGTCGCTGGTAATGGAGCTAGTGATTTTTGTTTGCTTGTTAAGGCTATATAGTTTTGAGATTAGCAGCCACCTTAGCTGCATGGAGAAGCTATCTTCAACAATGTCTCAGTTAGAGCTCCACCATGAGCAACAGTGCACGAAACCATCAGACTTTTTAACTGAAACTAAGAAGTCATTAGAAGAGATTGGGAGCTCTGCTGATATAAGTTGCTGTAGAATGCTTGATCTCATCAAAAGATTCAATTGCTTCTCCTTGGAACAATTTACGTTCTCTGCTAATCTGCAGCATATCAGCGCAGAGCTAGAGGTTCCCGGTAATGGTCCTTATAGTCCAGTTTCCTTTGTGCCTGGTATCCCTGTGGCTATACGGTGTGAGATCACACTGCTTAATGTGCCAAGAGATACCTACTTGTGGCTGAGAATAACCAGACATGATGAAACTTTCCAGTTTGTGTACTTGGACCCAAACCTCTACAACAGAGATGGGAGAGAGAAAAGGTTCATGTTTAGTGCAGTAACTTACATGACCCCGAAGACTGTTGTGTTCACATTGCGGGTCTCAATAGGCATAGAGTGTTTGTTTGAAGAAAATTGTTACAGAAAACGGTCTCATGGTCCCAAGCATCCAGTGGTCTATCTGTGTAAGGAAAGAGAAGTTCATCTTTCTCTTGTTACGAGAACATAAGATCTCTAGTTTTGTGATATGATAACAGTGTAGTTTTGTGAAATACGTATAGTTTCCGAGTGGTTGCCGCAAGTAAATGTGACGTTTTGATCTTAGTGTTGCTCTCTTATTAACAAGTTGTGTACAATCTGGAAGCATCTTCTCGACTCAGAAGGTTCGATTGTTTCTACGGTTATGAACAGTGTGGTAGGTAACTAAGAGCTTCTATATAAACGTTCGTGGTGTTTGACATAAGAGGCGGCTAAAGCTAAAGTTATAGGCGATACTTATTGCAACAATAACCAATATCCAAATGAAAAGAATGGAGGATCTATCTCAAAATTTACATTCCAGTCTCCGATTACAGTTTAAGAAGTGCTGATCGACGACTGATCGGAATCCGAGTCACGAGCACCGTAGCCTGACCAGATGAAGATGGTAGCCAGAATTAATAAGGGATGTAATGAGGCAAAATGAAGCAATGAGAAAGCCAACTTTAAAATTGTAAGAACCTGGGCGTTTTTCACTAACAGCCTTAACTGATGGAAGGTACTTAGATGCTTTCTTCATCCAAAACTTTCCCTGCAACAAACAATTCTTTCAATAACAATAACAAAATCTAAAAACCAACCAAGAGCATCTGCAAATCTTTATAATAACTAAGACAGAACAAAATCAATTGTTTTTTTTCCACATGAGTAACCATTGCTGAAAAGATCAAGTTTTGTTTTTATTTCACGCATAAAATCAGGTAAAGCTCTAAACCACTGGAATCGACATTCGGGCGGGGAGACTTCAAAAATCCAGGGGAAGACGAAGAAGAACGATTCCGCAAATGAAACGAACCTTTTAATGATTTTTGGAGACACCATAGCCATGGAAATACATCCGACTCACGAGCTCCCTCATTCTGATATCTCCGGCTTTTGCTTCCTCGAGCGTCTCCTGAAACCACCTGGATACGCATTCTTTCACAACCTCCGACAAATGTTTCGTCCCTCCGGTTCCATCCTCCATATCCTCTTGCAACTTTGTATAATGTAAATTCATCGATGAGTTTTAGGATTCTGTCTTGGATGAATCAAGAGCAATCGATACCTTATGAACACAATTCCTTTTTTTGGTAATTCTTGGTATCTTTTGAATATCCTTTAATAATTTTAATTAAATTTTTATATTTAGTGAGGTACACCATTGGCCAATGAATATGGGCATTCCGAATAAAGGTTTTATTACCATGAATTCCCAAATATTTTTCCTACCAAGAATCAAACGACTAGTACAAATAACGTTGTAATAAAACAAAGGTATACAAGATACAAATGGACACAGCACACTAGTGGATTATGCACGGCGAAATCGGGTTACCACTCTCCCATGAATCAACCTTTGAACACTAAATAACTCTGGAGCTGAAGTAAATTGGTTGAAAGACGTTTGGAACATAAAAGTTCCACCAAAGATCTCTTTTTTTCCTCTGGAAAGCCTGCACAAGAGCCTTGGCTGTGGGAGAGATATTAAATTCTAGAATCACAAGCATCAATCCCACATGTCCTAGATGGGGAGAACCTGAGACGATCACTCACCTACTATATCACTGCGCTTTTGCACAGTCGTTGTGGTTGAAGCCCAATTTATCGGGCATTCTATCCCTTTAGAGGTACTTCCTTTCTCGAGTTCTTGGAAGCTCATGAAGGATCTCGTTAGTCCACCTCCATATGGATTAATTCTGGGATTTTATCTCCCTGGATCTGCTGGCACCTATGGAGAGCGAGGAACAATCTCATTTTTAACAAGAAAGTTTTACAGTATCAGAAACAATCGTTAAAACCATTAAAGATGCAAAAGAATGGTCAAAAGCGCAAACATTACCTCAACCACTCTCTACTCAGCTTGGAAACGACTCACCAACCCTGCGATTTTTCCCCTCTGTTTCACGGATGCTTCGTGGAGAAAACCACACCTAGCTGCGGGTTTAGGTTGGATCTTCACACACATCCCCTGTTCATCAGATAGGAGCTTCTCTTTGACAGAAAAACATGTCAGATCTCCTTTGCAAGCAGAAGCCCTGGCTATCCGAGTGGCGATTGAGAAGGCACTAGTGCTGGGATTCTCCTCCATGACAATCTGCTCCGACTCCCAAATCCTCATTCGAGCTTTGCAATTGAAACTGCCTATTACAGAGATCTATGAAATTTTAGCCGATATCTCAACCTTATCCTCGAATTTCTCTACTCTTCTTTTCAAATTTGTTCCAAGGCGACGAAACTCAGTAGCCGACTCTTTGGCAAAGAGGATAGCTGAGCGTTGTAACCTAAACTCTGATTTCTAATTAATTGCAATGAATGCTCTTTGATGAAAAAACAAAAAAAAAACAAGATACAAATGGTATTCCATAGTCACCAGTAGTCATTGCAAGAACAAGAGCCGTTTATAAAACAATGGAACCTATTGTTGTCTCTAACAACAATCTCTCGTCTCGTAATCTTCGATATCAACTTCATCACTTGGTGACAATCTCCACATACTCTCAGATTCTTCACCACCCGAATCACTTGGTCATGAGCCGTACTGATAAGCCCAAATGCAACCGCAAGCTTCTCACTGTGATACCCCAAGACCCTTTCCTTTTCTTCCTCTTCTACATCGAACATAACAAACTCTGTCGTCGGAACAAAACCCATAAGCCTCATCTTATTACCTAAATCTTCTAGCTTTGCATATATCTTGTCGCTAAGAGGATGAGATTTATCATCTGCTAGAAACTCATGGACCTTCCCTTCCAATTCGATCCAACTGTATCCCGGGATCTTCTTCATACCTTTCTTGCTCATTGTGTCCCTCAATTCAGCTGCTTCGTCCCATCTGCCACTAACAGAGTATATGTTGGATAATTGTACATAGTTTCCGGCATTCCATGGCTCCAAAGCGATGAGTTCTTTGAGAACAGTTTCTGCTAACCGCGTATCTTTAACTAGTCTGCATCCACTTAGTAAAGCTCCCCAGATTATAGCATTTGGCTTCATGGGCATATTGCAGATTAGGCGGTACGCATCTCCTAACTGTCCTGCTCTGCCCCAAAGATCTACCATGCAGCCATAGTGCTCAACCGTGCGTTCCAAACCGTAAACACAGCTTATGGCGTTGAAAAACCGAAGCCCATCTTCAATTAGCCCAGCGTGAACGCATCCACAGAGTAGTCCGAGGAACGTGTAACCGTCAGGTGTGATGCCTAGCTTCTCTGTTTGTCCAAAAAACCGCAAATGAGAGCTTAACGTGGCCATTCTTAGCCAGACCAGTAATTGCATTGTTCATGATAACTAAATCTTTCACCTTCATTTCTTTAAGCACTTTAACACCTCGAGCCATAGCCCCACAATTCGCATACATGTCTATTAGCGCAGAACCCATAACCAGGTTCGTCAAGAACTCTTGCCTATCTATTAAACTACTTCCCCATTCACCTAGATCAAGCGCTCCTAAACTTGCACAAGAAGAAAGAAACCCGACAATAGAATACTCATCTGGTTTAAGATTTTCCCGCAGCATCTGAAGGAACGACTCCACACCTTCTTTTGGAAAGCTGTTTGACGCATACCCATGTATCATAGTGCTCCAAGTAACTATATCTTTCTCCACCATCGAGTCGAAAACAGAACGGGCTTTCTCCAGCTTTCCACGCTTTGCATAGAGATTGACAAATGCTGCGCACACATAGGAGTTATTCGGCAATTCCATCTCTCCCACAAGCTTATTAATCCACTCACCGCTCTCGAGATCCCCTACATGAACACATGCAGATAAAACCCGAACAATAGAGTAGCTATCAGGTCTAACACCCATCTCTACCATCTTCTTAAACAAATCAATAGCTTCCTTGTGCAACCCAGCAGTAAGATACCCACTAATAAAGGCCGTCCAAGAAACAATGGTTCTATAAGGAATTTCCTCAAACAGTTTGTAGGCATCATTCAAACGCCCTGATCTAGAATACACAGAGAGCAGGCTCGTCATGGCGCCCACATCGTGATTAAACCCACATTTCACTACAAGAGAATGAAGTTCATTCCCGAGATTGAGATTCCGGGCTCTAGTGCAGGCCTTGAGAACCAAAGGGAAGGCGAAACCATGGAGAGAGAGGCCGTATCTGCGGATGGAGAGGAAGAGATCGAGCGTTTCATGGAAGAGATGATTGTTGACGAACCCATTGATGAGAGTATTGTAGAGGAAAATGTTGGGGAATTGAGTATGAGAAAAGAGGAGATAGGAGTAATGGGTTTGACGGAAGTAGAGAGTTCGCTTGAGGAGGAGGTTAACAAGGAAAGTATCGTGGTGGAGATTGTGACCAATGAGAGAGACGTGGATTTGTCTCAGATGGTTGACGGTGGAAGCGACGGAGATTAAGGTTTTGATCTGCTGAGCTTCCGATATTGACGATGGAAAGGTGACAATGCTCATCGCTTTTCTAAAACCTGAAGGGTTTATCTCCCGCCAATTTATCATCCTTGAAAATTGACATCGTTTCCAATTTCATTTTTGTTTGTTCTTTAATGTTTTTTTGTATATTCTTAAGCTAATTCATTTGTTTGTTTTGGTAAAATATTTGCGAGAGTTGCCATAAATTACTCACAAAACAATTTCATTTCTAACCAAACTACAATTTCACAGCGTTTAATCACAATTTTTGGTTCATAATTTCATAAATACTAAACAGAAATGTTGTTTAGTCCTTTTCGAGCATACAAAAAATGAAATTAATAATACAAGACGGTCTTCTAAAATCAAAAGCATGCAATTGCAGATACAATTTATAAGCATATTATGTACTAAAATCATATAAAGCATTATCAACAATGCCCTTGTTTGCATCTCTCCAATGCTTCATTACTCATATCTCACAACTTATTCATCACCTTCTTTATTTCTCTCTCCCCTCTTTCAATTGAATTAAACTGACCAAACGCGCAGCAAACTCAAGAAACCGATCAGTATCTTAGTTTGGTTTTACTATTTTCCCTCACCCAAAAACCATAACAAACTCACTTCTGTGAAGTCTTTATACTAACAATACATTTCAATACAAAACTAAATTCCAAACTGAACTGAACTGGATTTAAAGTTTCCTCAGACAGAGAAATCTAAAACCAAAACCCAGATTGATAAGTGATAACTGTGACAAGTTTCAATGAGCTTAAATATCCCCCTTGTTTTTCCTACAAAGTAAAACGCTATCTTTCATATGATTTTACTCTACTCGTACCAATATCACCCCAGAAGAAACTTTAGACAAACCTCATGATTGTTGGTGGAGATGGAGTAAGATTTATGCCAGTGCCGCCTGTTTAAGAATAATTACATACGCCATTGTCAAGACTAACTAATATTCTCATAAAAAGGTAAACAAAGGACATAAAGTGGCAAAGAAATACAAGTGAGAGTACCTTGGAACTTCTCCTCAAGTGACGATATATCACCACTTTCCTTGACAGTAAGACTAGGACTCAGCAAATGCATTGACCCACCCTTTCCGATTACACCCACAGTCATCTCTACCCACCGCCTCCTACCTTTCCAAGAGAGCTGCTGCTTGGCTTTAGATGAAACTATGATTTCATCGGTTTCCACAAATGGTTCAAAAATCAAGAGCTCTGGAGTAGTATTTGGCATCTCAATCATTCCATGTGTCTACACACAAAGTGGAGATAGCAAATTGGATAATCCTACTTTATCAATGAAAGGTCTACAGTGATAATAAGTTGATTTTTATTCTACCTTAGAAAGAGTATCTGGTCTCTCTC
>JAKUCM010004394.1:0-19168 GCA_023374145.1 Lepidium sativum | reverse complement strand
TGTGTTATATAATCCATAAAGACAACGGACAGTGAATCCATGAGCACTCAGAAGTTGTTCGAATTGATGTTATGTGGTAAGAAATAAGAAGTAGGAACACATATCAACAGATGGTACAATAGTGTGCCCAGTGGGGGACTTCATAAAGGTCTGAGAGAGGATAATGGCCATACTTATCCAGTGAACAAAGTGTGGTTCCGTGAAGTAACGATAGATCCAATTAAGGATGTAGAATGCGCGGTATCCCCTGCAACAAGACAGAAATATCATATGAAATATAATGCTTAGGAGGCAGATAACACTTTGAAGACGATGAGATGTAAAAGAATGCTTAAGAACAAAATGAATAGCATTTTATTGCATTAATAGAACAGATTCAGATGTTACCAACGTTAACACAATAGAAATGAAAATGTCAAGATTTCTAAATTGAGTAATGTATACCCAAGGAGAAATATGTATTGTTCTGTCAAGTTGTCGATATTTCTAGTCCTCTGCAGCAGAACAAGCTGAGGAAGTATGGCAACAGCCTCCAAGTAGATTGAAAAAGCCCACAGGACCTGATGTTATACAGAAGATGTGAATGGCACTGAACTGAAGAAACATAAAATGCAATAAAATTGTTCTGGCCAGAACAAACCTGGAAAAGGGTTAACTTTTCATGAATCAATAAAGCCAAGAAAAAGCAAGGAAGCATAAGGAACCAATGACGAAACGTATCTTGATCCCTATCATAAGTCCTGCGTACAGCCTTATGGTACCTCATGTACCAAACAATTGAAAAGGAACTTCCTAAGAAGTTCAGCTTCATAAGAGTGTTATAGATAGAATGGAAAGTCGTAAGAATATCCAAATATCGTGTCATGAAAACAATGAAATAGAGTTCTTGAGTCCTCAATGAGACACCTATAGATTCCAACAGCCAAGTATCAAGAAAATCTCATTAGCAATAAAAGAGCTTATTACACAAATTATGATTCCAATCACAGCTTCATAAAACTGATTTGTAAAACGTCAAAATATGTAAAACTAAGACTATTCATTAAGAGCATATGATCAAAAACTCAAATCAAATCGCTCCAAAAACCATCTGATTATCAGAATTTCGATAGAAATTCAGGAACAAGGAAATTATAGGAAAGGAGGAATTGAATCGAGCATGATAATCATACAAGATAAGAAATGAGAACTATAAGGAAAACAGATTGAAACCAATTGTGAAATTGAATTCAGCCATAAAAAATATGAAACAGATATAGAAGAATTGGAACATACCAGCGCATGAGTTAATGGTGTGGATCTTGAGAAGCAAGACAAGAACACTAGCCAGGTGAGTCATATCACCTGCTAATCTGAATATGTTCATCTTGAAGGCTTGTTCGATCTGATAGGCTCTCTGATTCTTTCGTGGTTCTATTATTCGTTACGACAGGAATCAAATCCTCAAATGCTCCGAAATGTTGAAGAAAAAGGTAAAATATACGCTTCTTCTAAATTAGAATTACCTTTTATTTTATTTTAAATAAAAATAGGTTAAACACATTATAAACAATCGAAGGTTAAGTATTTACAATTTGCCGAGATCAGGTAACCCAATGGTGTAGTCACTTTACAAATCCTCAAGACAGCAGAGATCGAACCCCCTACCTGCAGTAGTAGAAGCAGGTTTTAAAAGCCAGTAGGATAGTTGACAAAAAAAAAGTATTTACAATTTTACTTGCATCCAAATGACCCGACCCAATTTATCTGACCCGATTTCTTTCTTTCTGGATTCAATTCTACAACGTGTCATTTTTATAACTCTTATTACCTCGACTCGTCTCTTCCCTCTTTTTCCATCACAAATCCTCTTGTAATCAGGTAAGATTTGTACCTCAAATCCATTTTCTTTCTAGATTCAAACAACGATGGCTTGAGACAAACCTCGACCAGTTTGTCTTAATGAAATAAACCCAAACCTAACAAATCAAACACAAGAAAGAGAGGAAGAGGAGAAGGTACTTGCTAAACTTGTCTTACACTATTACAATACTTGGGTGAAATACTTGTAATACTCCTAATACTTTAGTATAATATTTGTAATACTCATAATACTTGATTGTAATACTCGTAATACCTGATTATAAGATTCGTAATACTCATAATAATACTCGTAGTACTTCATTGTAATAAAATTGTCTTCCGAGTATAACCAGACAATAACCAAACGTTGAAGACGTCGGATAATAAGGAAGAAAAAAGGAAGAACTCACATTATCATATGATTTATTACATTTGAACACTGAAATCATCTCAATCCATCTACAAACCCAATGTACAATAAAGCATAACCTTATAAACTAAAAGTCCAATGTTTCAGTCTCTAAATACAAATACAATTTCAAAAACTTACAAACTAACTAAAAGTGGAAGAACTTACAATATCTACAGTGGTGGAAACCCAATTTTGAAGCTTTTCTAACGATGAAAATACTATGAGAAAGACAGAGATGAGACAAGTTGAGAGTTGGCTTCCAAAACTCATGTCCACGAAGTGTAAGCGTTGGAGGTTGTTGAATGTATTTAATTTTTGTTATTTTTTTAAAAATAAGGCTAAGGAAAACTGGGATATCATAATGTCTTTGGAAGATATTGAATCAATACCGTAACACACAAGAAATGTAAAGAATTACTCTCTTTATTAGATTTAGGAAACTTTAGCTCAAAACCTAAATAGAAATCTTTGTTGAGGGTTCAATTTTGCGTGTATCTGTTCAATTTCTTACTGTTTTGTGTTTTGTTCGACATTAATTGTGCTAACGGAAAAATGGTCCAAATCTGCTTACCTAGCCAAAATTTTCTTCTTTAATTCCTTCTTAACATATTGTTAATGAAGATAAATGTAAAAAGTGTATCTTAACTTGTCTCCTTAAAAATTTTGGTTTAGAAAAGTTAGTGGGACAAAACTACATACAATGAAAAAAATGCAAGAACTAGACATGATCATAATAACTGAATCTAAACCGGATCCAAAATACGAAGAACCAAACTGAACTAAAATCTATAGAATATTTGAACGGGTTTTACATTATGAGAGTAGGAGTACCCGAACTCAATCAGATTAAACCTGAAACTCTCACGGATACCCGAAATATCCAAAATATATAATATATTTACACAAATATTTATATATACTTATAATTACACATATATTAATAATTATAACTACAAATCTAAATAAAGTAATCAATTTGCAAATGACATCTAGCCTAGTGGCAGGCGGTAAGTCCACTTAAGGCAATGCATTTGCATAACCCGGGATCGAGTCCCCATGTCTACATTATGTAGGAATTTTGCTATTGGGTCGGTCAGTTGTGACCCAATATAATATGTCGTTGACAAGAAAAAATAAACTAATCAATATAACAAAAAACTAAAATATTAAATATTTTAATTAATTTTCTAAAGTATTTTGATTAAAAAATTAGTTAAAAATTTGGATATCCGTATCCGACCCGAAATAGGGTATCTTATAAAAACCAAACCTGACTGGAACCCAAAATTTAATACTAAACCCAATTTGAACCCGCAAAAATACTAGAACGGTCTTATCACTACAAGAAAAATGAGTTTTTTTAGCTGTCGAAAAACGCTATAATATGATACAATAGCATTTTAGAAAATGCTCTGACATTGCTCACAGTAATAAGTTCATCACCTTTCATAGCGGTTTTCTTCAATGCTATTATAAATTCATTTAACATAGCTGTTTGTTTAATGCAATTATTAATTATACTATAGCTGTCAAATTTTGTTGTTCGCCCATTTATGAATATTTCACAGCATTTTTATTTCAGCAATTAATAAATCCATATATATTTATCAGTATTTTATAATTTTCATATAACATTACTTATTGAATCAAAGTTATTAAAAACTGACTATAATTGTTGAATTTTTACTCTTACACTTGTTTCAGTAGGAGGAGCTAAAGTTTCAAGGAGCTGAAGTTTCAGTTGGATCAGTTGAACTTTGTCTTCTTAGATTATTCGTGTTTCTTCAACAATTAGATGACATATCTAAAATCATTAGTACACTAATACACACAATATAATAAATATGGCTCTTGCATATAAATTTAAATAAAAATTCTAATAAATTAATGAACAAACTTTATAAATATTTTATTAGCTATAAAGAATTGTTCTGTATAATTGCTATATTCTATAGAATAGTACCTCTGAGTTATCTTTTCGGTATCGCATGAACTCAAAAAAGAAAAAAATGAAAACATGCTACAAATTTTTTTACGGATTTTGATTTATCTAAATTTATAGATATATTATTATTTTCTTTTTAAAAGATATAGGTGTTTGTAACAAATTAACAATATAGTTTTTCGAACCAAAGAAAACTAACAATTGTTCTGCTAAGTGTTTAAGATATAAAGTATAAACTTCAAATTTAGGAAGTAATTGGAATTTCTTTACCGGCCAAAAAAGGTTAAAAATAGTGTAATTGTAAGAAAGTAATAATGTTGCATGTAATTCTTGAACATTTGTGATAAATTCAGGCCTGACCCTTTAGGTGTCTAAGAAGTGCTTTTGCACAGGATCCATATCCAAATTAGACTTTTTGTTTTATATTAAGGGTCCAAATTTTTTGAGAAAAATCAAAAGTAAAAAATATTCATATATTAGGATCTTTTTATTCTATTTTGCACCAAATTCGTGTTCAAATTAAATATTACTTAAATAATTATTGGAAATAGTGAATATTGGAAAATATCGTGAATTTATTAAGCTATTACATATTGTTCGATTTTTCCAATTTATAATAGACTCGTAGAACACCTACTGATCAAAACATGAATTTTTTTAAAGTAAACTTGCATATTATATTTTTGAACTTGTTCTTCTCGGTTTCTTTTTATAGAATATAGAACCACTAAAATTACAACATTGAAGTCTTTCGTACATTAATATGAATATTTATTGTATATGAAATTATATGTGATATGATAGTGAAGATTGTTGAAAATCTCTTTGTATACGATATTTTTAATGGCTTATTTGTTTTCCTTTTGTGTGGTGGCACTCCAAATTCGTAGTCCTTCTTTTGATGTGACGCGAGATAAAGCAACATATAGTTAGCCATGACTAAATACATGCTTGGGTAGATAGATACCCACATTTTGTAAACTTTGGCCTTGACTTTAGTTTATTGTCATTGCATAACAAAGTCTAACAGGGAATTGTCGTCTTCGCATTTTATATAGAAAATTTGTATTTGCCGTTGTCATGATGATCCTTGGTATAAGCACTTTTTTCTTGACATTGGTGCCGGTTAGTACCTCTCCTTCAAGTACCTTTTTCACCTAAATGAGTAACAAGCAGTCTAGTCCCGTTGCATAAACCTTGCTTTTGGATTATGTTTCTTAACAATATGATTGGGGCATACTGTTTCAAAGGTAGGTGATGATTTGGTAATCCCGAACACTTGAGTGCATTTAGGTACTATGTAGTGTATACAAGATTAACTCCATCAAGGTCATCATCATCGGTGATACTGTCAGCACTCAGATACTCTTTCATGTCACCTCCAATTTTTGCTAAGAAGAAATCATTTAACTTATCAACAGTTTCATTCCTTGGTTTTAGGATGGCACGACCTCGCATATATGCATGGTTTTGGAAAGAGTTTTCGAGATTTGGGAATGTTGCTTCCTGCATTTCTCTCATTGAGTTTTCTCCTTTTTCCAAGAGTAACATGTCTTTGATCTCTATGTAGTAATTTTCTAGAGACGCTTTGTTCAGAGTATTGACACTTTTAGCCTCGCTATTCCTGACTTGTAAAATCCATGCAACAAAGTTTTTTTCGTCTTGCTTCACTCTCATGTTTTTGGTAAGGGTGGCAACATAACAACTTTGCCAAATGTAAGATCTATTAAGTGTTGCGAGAATTGTATCTTGTCTGCTTCCTTGTGAGATGACTGGTAATATTTGTCTGAAATCTCCACCTAACAAAATTGTCTTTCCCCCAAATAGTTTTGCTTCTACATCTGGGTCGGTAAAGCTCATGATATCTTTTAATGTGCGATCTAATGCTTCAAAAGTGTGACGATGTGCCATTGGTGCTCCATCCCATATTATTAGATCCGTTGTCTCAACCAATTCTGCGAGCATTGTTCTTGGTTTGATATCACACATCGAGTCTTCATGGAGAAATGATGGTTACTTGAAAGATTGCATGAACTGATGAACTTATTGATATCTTAGTTATCAATATGATATATTGATATTTTTTAAAACCCCCTTTCAGGGGAAAATTTCCAGAGAGAGTGTGCGGTTTTTTAAAGTTTGGAAATAGGGCAAAATTATTGACCTCTGGTTTAGCATGTATTATGGCCTCATGGACCAACGATTAAGCGGAAACGAAATTGTACATTAGGTGAAAATCATTTATTTGTTAAGCATATTGATCGAAGAAGTAGTGGAGGGAAGGTTAATTTTTGTTTCACAGAATCGTATAGATTTGAGTAGGTTAATTTTTTATGATGATGTCGTTTTAACTTATATGATGTGTGTTTAATCTGATAATGCTATTGTTTGATTATAGAAAATTAAATTGCTAATGTGTCAGCAAACAACCATATTTTTATATATATAATGTATATATACCAAAAGCAGTTCTGGGTTACGATTAGTTCTTTTCCGAGAAAAAGACCTATTTCAACACAAACATTATTTTTGCCTTTTATGTTAAAATAATGTCGTTTAAGTGACTGTGTCACATATGATTTGATTAGGCTGATCTATGTGCCACATGACGACTATTAAATGTTGACTAATAATCTTAACAGCCAAATTAGATATATCCATGTAAACTTATAAGCACATAATATAGAAAAAGATCACCCTATAAATTCAGATATGAAATAGCTTCTCTGAAAGTGTTGAAATAGTTGTTTTCCCGTTCTTTGCCCAGCAAAAACTAAGCTTCGAGAAAGTTAACAACTTAGGCCCAATTCTACTTTTAAGCTTAGGCCCGTATGTTAAATCTTGTCCATTAAGAGAGAAAACAGAGAAATATTAACCAAACCGGAAAATCGGAAAACCCCACAGACCAAGCGGATTTTGCAACTTAGCCAGTAAAACAAAATACGAAATCTGGTTTTAATTTGGTCCTAAAACCCTAGAAAGAGCTTAAACGTCATTCGTCTGTTGTTCCTCTTCCTCTCTCTGCACTGCTCTAAGAAGCTAATAATGGCAAATCGGCCTGAGTTGCTCGCGCCGCCAGAGATATTCTACGATGAAGCCGAGGCTCGGAAGTATACTTCTTCATCACGTATCGTCGAAATTCAGGTTTTTCAATTTGTGTTCCCCTAAAGAAAATTTCTGTTTCTCCTAAATTTCGCACTTGTGCCTCTCTGCTCACATATCTTTCTAATTATAGGCGAAGCTTTCGGAGAGAGCTCTGGAGCTTCTTGCTTTGCCTGATGATGATCTTCCTAGATTCTTACTCGACATTGGTAAATAAATCCTTTTAATTTGCTGATGATGAGCAAATTTGGTCCTACTATGAACTCCTCTCTTGTATCAACTCAAAAATTTCTTCATGTTTTATTGAAATTTTGTATCTGAAATTTGATTAGATGGTTTCTGGATAATCTATGGATGTGAACATATACTAAAAGATAATTGAATTCTTTTGTGGTTAACAAAATTGAAATCTCTTAGCTGGTTTCTGGATCCTGTTTAGCTTTGTTATATGGCTAATATATTTTGTGGTTCAGGTTGTGGATCTGGTCTGAGTGGGGAGACAATTTCAGAAAATGGGCATCATTGGATTGGTTTAGACATTTCAGCTTCAATGCTAAGTAAGTGTTCTTCATCTGTTTGCTGTTTGTTTGTTTGAAAATTCCTTTTTGTGTGAAGGTTTCTTCTCTATACTCCCTCTCTCTTGTTGATGTAAGCATAATTTATCATTAAACTACAATGTAGATGTTGCTGTGGAACGTGAAGTTGAGGGTGATCTATTACTTGGTGACATGGGGCAGGTGTATTGCTTCACTTTAGTCGTCCTTTATCGAATCAATGTGTGGCTATTACATTATTTGGTGAATGCTTATACATGTATTACTATGTCGCAGGGCTTATTAGGTCTACGTTCTGGAGTTATTGACGGAGCCATCAGTATTTCGGCTGTTCAGGTTTTATTTCTCAAACTTATCTTGCTCGTCTAAGAAATGTTATTCTTTGTAAAATATTATGCTACATTGACCATATTATTTCATGGCATTGTATACTTTCTTAAAATTTTTTGTATTTATTGGTTAATCAGTTCTTTCTTACTTTTCCATGATCTCAGTGGTTATGCAATGCGGATAAGTCGTCCCATGAACCTCGTTTGAGGCTAAAGTAGGTGTAAATCAATTTACTGTAGCTTAACTAATAGAGGACCGTGTAGCAAAACTGATGTTTTACTTCTGTATCTTTTAAAGGGCCTTTTTTGGGTCACTATACCGTTGCTTATCAAGAGGAGCAAGAGCAGTTTTTCAAGTGTACCCTGAGAATATTGCACAGCGTGAATTAATTCTTCGGCAGGCCTTACAAGCTGGTTTTGGTGGTGGACTTGTTGTTGATTATCCACACAGGTATGATCTTGTGGTCTAATGTAGAAGCTGATTTCGGTGTTTGGTTTCACACATTTGCACTTTTTAAGACATTAAACATGGGACATGCTCTAAACTGCAGTACTAAGAAAAGAAAAGAGTTCTTGGTCCTCACATGTGGTCCTGTTCAGACCAGTATTCTGACTAGTAAGAATGAGCTTGGAGAGAGTTGCTCAGACGATGACAATAGTGAAGATGAAGAGAATGGAATGGTAAAAAGCTATGACGTTATCTCATTACCTGTTTTATAACCGTTTTGAAATATTGAAAGCTCATTTTTCCAATCTCTGGTTTGTTTTAATTGGTTTACCAAAAGGTATCTATATCAGATAGGAATAGGCCAAGGAAAAAGCAGAGAACAAACAAGAAAGGGAAAGGAAGGGACTGGGTTCTTAAGAAGAAAGAGCAAAGTAGACGAAAAGGAACCGATGTTCCTACTGATTCCAAGTACACCGCTAGAAAACGCAAGTCGCGTTTTTGATGTAGTTTAATATTTATGCTGGTTAAACGCTATTTCAGTAGCGTTTTAAAGTTTTGACATGCTACTGGTTTAAATATTTCAAATGTGTGTACTCTACTTTTTGCTTGCAGTGCTCAATAGTTGTGTTTAAGCTTTAAACCTTGTTAACTGAATATATTGGGATTGAGTTCTTCCTAGTCGGTGGTGAAATGCCCCATGCATGAGTTTGTTTGAACTATTTTTCTTGCACTTCTCAAAAGTTGAATCATAGATTGGGCTGGTTCAACAAAAGAAAAGAGAAAACATTAATATATTGGTAATACCAATCAATACACAGACCATTTGTTTAATTCACAAAACACAAATTTGGGGCAAAAACGGTGAAAGAGATTTTGGATTAGACTGATCAATATAGAGTACTTGAAACCAGAAACATACATTATAGTCTTTTGACAGAAAGTTGAATCTCAAGAAGATTAAAAGCCCAAAAATGAGATTAATAAAACCTCATAAACTAACAGTTTAGAAGAGTTGTTTCTCAACCAAAGAGATCAAATCCAAAATCTCCTTCTTCCTCTTCAGATTCTTCCTTCTTCTTCTCTTCCTCCTTTGTGGCTGCGGCGGCTTCACCTCCACCACCACCTCCTGATGCTGCTCCTCCTCCGGAAGCAAATCCTCCTCCAACAGCACCACCAATGATCACCTGCTCCAAACACGCCATTTCAACAATTAAACAACTATCATACATTTCAACAACTAAGCTAGTTTCACGCATGAGTTACGATTTATCTAAGTATCAAATGCAGCTATAAAGACATGTGAATTGAAATAGAAACCAGAATGTGAGATTCTTCTTAGCTACCAGATTCAATTGAAAATTCTATTAGATACAAATACAAAGCAACATATGATCGGATTGAATTCAATTGATTGTAAGCCCACAACTCGAGCCAAAACCACATAGATCTAGCTATCTACATTCTTCTATGTCTTCGATGAAACAGAGAAATTAAGTAGTTCCTAAATCACAACCTAACGAAGGATCCAGGAAATCAACGAATTCGAAAAGTGGAAAGAATCGAGAAACCTGGCAGACGGCGGAAGTAGGGCAGACAAGAGTGAATGAAGACTGAACTCCGCCAGAGGAATCGGAGGAGAGAGCAGTCTGAACAAGCTTACGGTAGAGTTCGTAAGTGGAAGCAGCAGAAGCTTCAAGGTCGCCTTCGTGTTGCTTTGCGGTCCATTCTCCGCCTTTGCTTCTGCAAACGAATGTGAAAACTCCCATTTTCTTCTTCTAACGACGGCGAGATTTCTCAAACTCAAATTGTGAAAGTCTGGGAAAACAGCTGAGTAGGTTATATATGATATGATTTTAGCGACGCAGTGAGAAAAAACCTAGAACCCTAAAATAAGAATATGGGCTTACAAAATACTTTTAAATTGGGTCCGATATAGAGCCCATTAACGACCATTGAAGAGGTTTCATCTCACGGACTTCTTTAGTGTAATTTTTGTAAATTTGGCCACTCTTGTGGGTCTTTCGTCATCTCATAGATTTTGTAAAAAGATTGCTCGTTGTAACCTTCTGCATCAAAGCATGATTCCAGATATCGCTAAACCACTCAAATATTATATTTTGGTCATGTTCGTTTGTGCATTTGGCTATTGCATCCAGACGCAGCTGTTAAATGTTGTTCGTTTGAACACATAATTATGCATCAATTGGATGTAGCAGCCAGATGCATCATTCAAATACATCTGAAATTTCTAAAACTTCCATATGCATTTCGAGAATGCAATCAGATGTAGATGGTGTCTTAAAATCTTTAAAAGACCAAATTACCCTTAGGAAAATTAAAGACCCAAAGACCAAATGTCTTCATCCTCATCGCCTCTCTCATCGTCTCTCTAGGGTTTCATCTCATCGGAGGTATTCTCTTGTCTCCTCTTTCTTTTCTCTGTGGAGTAAGCGAAGTTTCCTCCTATTCTTCTTCTTCTTCATACTTCGCTTCTCTGTCTCGTCTCAACCACAAATCATCTTTGAGATTCTGAAGCTCTTCCCTTTACAAATCAAGCTTCTCTGTTTTGACAAAGACCAGGAACACTTCTAAAGCCGAATCATGGAATCTCGGTCTTGTTATCAACTCTAGAAGGTCCTTTTTCTTTTTTATTAGATGGGTTCACTTTGTGTGGCATTGATGTGTCAGAGTTGGGGTCAATACTTCTTTGCGTGCAGTTGTTCCCTCCTCGTCGATTATCTTGGTCATGTTTCCTTTAGGGTATTGACCGTTGTGGTTAATCGTTGTTATTTATGAAATTTTGTATATATTTACTGAATATTTGTAGCTTTTTCAGAGTGATTCCACATGCTGATGAATAGATTAGAACTTGAAATGCAGAAGATTTAAGGGTTTTTAATCCATACTTTATAGAATTTTATTAAGAAATGCTGCACTATACAGGTTTGTAAGTTCTTGATTTTCTAATTTATGTACAAAATCAAGTTTTGTGTTTGTTACTAGCTAAACTAGTGCTTTGAGTTACTATTATAGAACATTAATAGGTTACACGTGATTACTATGCTCTAGCATCAAGTTCGATAATGGTTTTGCTTTAAAGTAGATGAAACCTTTGACGTTTTAGGAATAACTTACAAACGTTTTGTTTTAAAGAACTTGTATTGAATTTGGAAGGAGACAATGACATCCATTCCCGGTAGTGACGTAAGTATCATATACTCTAACTCAGTTATAATGAATAGTTATAATTTTTTCATATTGGCAATGTTATCTGGGAAATAAAATCTTGCATGGAGTGACGAACAAACACGTTTGTTTCTTCAACTTCGAATCGAAGAAAAAGTAAAGGGAAATGTAAGGAAACAATTAGTGAATGAGGCTGGGAGATAAAATATTATAGAAAAGTTCTATGATTTGGAGTAAGACATCCATGGAAAAACTTTGGAAACAAGTATAACACTTGCAAGAAACAGTATGAATCTTTCAAGAAATTGACTCGCAACAGAACTGGACTTGGTTTCGATTCAACAGGGTTCATAGACATGAGTGATGATTGGTGGAACGAGCGATGTAAGGTAAAGATTTAGACTTTTGCTGCTTTTCTTGCATATCATTGTTGATTAAGTTTGATGCTTGTGGGTTTTACTTTTGATCAGGTCTGAAAATATTGATACTTTTGCGGTTCTTCTATATCATCCTTTCACTTATCAATGATTTAAATTTCAATTGTTTTGCGCATTTATGCAAGAGTGGCCTGGAGCTAGAAAAATAAAAGATAAACCAATAGCAAACATGGATTTAATGGAACAAGTCTTTGGTTCTGTTTACATAAGTGGAGATGAATGTTGGACTCCTCAACAAGGTGAAGAGAATTTAGACACCATAATACCTGAGGATCCTATAAATGAGTCAGTTAATGCATCTGAATCAAGGCATAGTGTTCCTCCTCCTCCTGCTGCTCAAGAAACAGATGCCACCACATCTTCCAATAGACCAAAGGCAAGTAGGAAACGATCAAGAGTTGTACAAGCTGGAAATATTGTAGCAGATGTGATAAGAGATAGCATTCAATCACGGGATCAAATTCTTTCTCACAAGAACCATCTAATAGAGAATCATCCGGAATTTAGTTGTAGTCAGCTTCAAGCCATGCAAGTCCTACATTCTCTGTCTAGTATAAGAATGTGGTCGCCTTTGTACAAAGCATCAATTCAACATCTCAAACAAGATCCTAATAATCGGCAGACTTTCTTATGTTATGAAGAGGATGAGAACAATATTTTATATTTGGAGTTTGCAACCGGAGAAAGTAGAGATGCATGAGGGAAATCATTAGTCAAATCTCTTACAATAGTGATGTTTAAAATTTTTAGTGACTATGCCTAAAAATTTTAGTGACGTTTGCTTAAAACTTTGTAGTGATGTTTGCTTAAAATTATATTGTTAAATTGTTGATTGAGATATTGGGCGATTAAAGTGTTGGCTTCTAGTTTTTATAATAGAATTTGTTTTACGCTGCTTCTTGAATCTAGTCCATCAAATTTGATATTCTGCCATTAGGTCATTGATCGGTGAAGTTTTCTGATTTTGTAGGGTACATTTAGATTTTTAGTCGAGGATGATGACATGGATTTGGTTCTAGATGAAGAGGAAGATATGTATCACCTCATAGAAGAGATGTATGGAGTGATGGATGCTGGTATTGAGAGACAAATAGTGAGGACAAATCGAGGTGAAGGTTGGTGTCGTGTACAACGATTTATGTTTGAATCCGAGACGTAGTGCTTAGATATTTTACGCATGAATCAGGACACATTTAAAAGTCTATGTAAGGAGCTGTCAGAACAATATGAGCTTGAAGAATCTTGCCATGTTTTTCTCGAAGAGATTGTTGCAATGTTTGTAGAAATGGTTGCACAAGATCTAACTATACGGGTCATTGCTGACCGGTATCAACATTCGCTTGACATAGTGAAAAGGAAATTGGATGATGTTTTAAGTGCTCTTTTGAAACTTGCAGCAGACATTGTGAAACCTACAAGGAGTGAGTTCACAAATCCTAGTCTTGTTTTAGAAAATGATCGGCGGTATTGGCCTTATTTTAGGGATTTCATTGGTGCTCTTGATGGTACACATGTACCAGTTCGTCCACCATGTGGAAATATTGAACCATATATAGGTCGAAAAGGTGAAGCAACAATGAACGTGCTTGCTATATGTAATTTTAGCATAAGATTCATATATGCTTACGTTGGAGTGCCTGGGAGAGCACATGACACTAAGGTGTTGACATATTGTGCTACACAAGAGCCTTATTTTCCTCATCCTCCGAATGGAAAGTATTACTTAGTCGACTCAAAGTACCCAACCAGAACTGGTTACTTAGGCCTCATCGTAAGACTAGATACCACCTTGATCAGTTCATCAGGGGAGGACAGCCAACGACTACTAGAGAATTGTTTAATCGCAAGCATTTCGGTTTATGTTCGGTAATAGAACAAACTTTTGGTGTATGGAAAGCAAAATGGAGGATTTTGGACCGAAAGCATCGTAAGTATGAAATGAGAAAATGGGTAAAGACTGTGACTGCAACTATGGCTCTCCACAATTTTATTCGAGATTCACATAAAGAAGATCATGATTTTTCACATTGGGAAACGGTTGAAGAGTATGAGAATCATGGTGATCAAGTGGTAGAAACTAACGAAGAGGAAGATAATGATAGACATATTCCATATATACCGGTTGGTGATAGAGCGATGGAAGGTGTACATGACTGTATTACTGAAGAGATAGCACGAGGACGTGAACTTCCATATTAATTCATCGAGTACTTTTATATTGTTGAATTGTTAGTTATTAATTTCTTCTAAGTTGTTGACTTTCATAAATGTTTAGTTTCATGTTATTATCGATATTACATTTTTTTATAAAAGATGATATAAATTATGTCAATAATATTTGTTTTATGCAAGTCGGACGGGAAGTGGTGTTTCCAGTGGCGGACGGGTGAGTAGTCCTCATTTCGGATTGCAGGCTGCAACAAAAGAAAGAAATACGCCATTGTTGAGGGAAATCCCAATTCATTAGGCCTTTCGATACAATCAAATAGATTTTCTTTTAGTTTTTCTGGGATCCGGTCGCAGTAAATCAACAAAGCCCAAAATTGACTCCCTGTTATTTTTAGGTTTTTGTTTAAAATGATTTTCTTAGGTTAGATAATAATTTTAAAAAAGTTAACTATAGTATATTAAATGATTATTTTTTTTACTTATTTTTGAATTTTAATAAACAATTAAAACACATGAAAATTTATATAAAAATATTTAATTTATAAATGTTAACAATTTTAAATGATTTAATAAAAGATAAAATTAGTTAATATTAGTTTTTACAATTTAAAAACTGAAGTATTTAAGGAAAATATATGTATAAAATTTAAAATTATAATTTATTATTTTATTAAATATAAATTAAATTTATTTAATTTAGATAATACTCAAAAGACTAGTTTTATTTTTTTTGGTCATTTTATTTATAGATGCATCTAAATGCATATGTCAATGTCAATTGACTAAGGTCCTGTTCGTTTGTGTATCTGGTTGCTCCATCGAGATGGTGCAGCTAAATGCACCATTTGGATGAAGCAGCTTGATGTTGTTCGTTTGCATGCTGAATTATTCATCTAGTTGTTAAGTTTAGATGCATGTTTGTTTGTTTAGTCAATTGACATCTGCATCTGGATGCATCTATAAATAAAATGACCAAAAAGGATACAATTTAGTCTTTTGAGTATTATCTAAATTAAATAAATTAAATATATATTTAATAAAATAATAAACTATTATTTTAAATTTTATAACTATATTTTCCTTAAATACTTCAATTTTTAAACTATAAAAACTAATTTTAACTAATTTTATCTTTTATTTAATCATTTAAATTTGTTAACATTTATAAATTAAATATTTTAATATAAATTTTCATGTGTTTTAATTGTTTATTAAAATTCTAAAATAAGTAAAAAAAATAATCATTTAATATACTATAGTTAAATTTTTAAAAGTTATTATCTAACATAATATAATCATGGTAAACAAAAACCTAAAAATAAATATAAAACAAATATTATTGACATAATTTATATCATCTTTTATAAAAAATTTAATATCGATAATAACATGAAACTAAACATTTATTAAAGTCAACAACTTAGAAAAAATTAATAACTAACAACTCAACAATATAAAAGTACTCGATGAACTAATATGGAAGTTGACGTCCTCGTGCTATCTCTTCAGTAATAGAGTCACTATCACCAACCGGTATATATGGAATATTCTATCATTATCTTCTTCTTCGTTATTTTCTACCATTTGATCACCATGATTCTCATACTCTTCAACTGTTTCCCAATGTGAAAAATCATGATCTTCTTTATGTGAATCTCGAATAAAGTTGTGGAGAGCCATAGTTGCAGTCACAATCTTTACCCATTTTCTCATTTCATATTTAGGATGGTTTCGGTCCAAAATCCTCCATTTTGCTTTCCATACACCAAAAGTTCGTTCTATTACCGAACGTAAACCGAAATGCTTGCGATTAAACAATTCTCTAGTAGTCGTTGGCTGTCCTCCCCTGATGAACTGATCAAGGTGGTATCTAGTCTTACGATGAGGCCTAAGTAACCAGTTCTGGTTGGGTACTCTGAGTCGACTAAGTAATACTTTCCATTCGGAGGATGAGGAAAATAAGGCTCTTGTGTAGCACAATATGTCAACACCTTAGTGTCATGTGCTCTCCCAGGTACTCCAACGTAAGCATATATGAATCTCATGCTAAAATTACATATATCAAGCACGTTCATTGTTGCTTCACCTTTTCGACCTATATATGGTTCAATATTTCCACATGGAGGACGAACTGGTACATGTGTACCATCAAGAGCACCAATGCAATCCCTAAAATAAGGCCAATACCGCCGATCATTTTCTAAAACAAGACTAGGATTTGTGAACTCACTCCTTGTAGGTTTCACAATGTTTGCTGCAAGTTTCAAAAGAGCACTCAAAACATCATCCAATTTCTTTTTCACTATGTCAAGCGAATGTTGATACCGGTCAGCAATGACCCGTATAGTTAGATCTTGTGCAACCATTTCTACAAACATTGCAACACTCTCTTCGAGAAAAACATGGCAAGATTCTTCAAGCTCATATTGTTATGACAGCTTCTTACATAGACTTTTAAATGTGTCCTGATTCATGCGTAAAATATCGAAGCACTATGTCTCGGATTCAAACATAAATCGTTGTACACGACACCAACCTTCACCTCGATTTGTCCTCACTATTTGTCTCTCAATACCAGCATCCATCACTCCATACATCTCTTCTATGAGGTGATACATATCTTCCTCTTCATCTAGAACCAAATCCATGTCATCATCCTCGACTAGAAATCTAAATGTACCCTACAAAATTAGAAAACTTCACCGATCAACGACCAAATGGCAGAATATCAAATTTGATGGACTAGATTCAAGAAGCAGCGTAAAACAGATTCTATTATAAAAACTAGAAGCCAATACTTTAATCGCCCAATATCTCAATCAAGAATTTTAAGCAAACATCACTACAAAGTTTTAAGCAAACGTCACTAAAATTTTTAAGCAATCACTAAAAATTTTAAATGTCACTATTGTTAGAGATTTGACTAATGATTTCCCTCATGCATCTCTACTTTCTCCGGTTGCAAACTCTAAATATAAAATCTTGTTCTCATCCTCTTCATAACATAAGAAAGTCTGCCGATTAGTAGGATCTTGTTTGAGATGTTGAATTGCTGCTTTGTACAAAGGCGACCACATTTTTATACTAGACAGAGAATGTAGGACTTGCATGGCTTGAAGCTGACTAAAACTAAATTCCGGATGATTCTCTATTAGACGGTTCTTGTGAGAAAGAATCTGATCCCGAGATTGAATGCTCCCTCTTATCACATCTGCTACAATATTTCCAGCTTGTACAACTCTTGATCGTTTCCTACTTGCCTTTGGTCTATTGGAAGATGTGGTGGCCTCTATTTCAGGAGCAGCAGCAGAAGGAGGAACACTATGCCTTGATTCAGATGCAGTATCTGACTCATTTATAGGATCCTCATGTATTATGGTGTCTAAATTCTCTTCACCTTGTTGAGGAGTCCAACCTTCATCTCCACTTATGTAAACAGAACCAAAGACTTGTTCCATTAAATCCATGTTTGCTATTGGTTTATCTTTTATTTTTCTAGCTCCAGACCACTCCTGCATAAATGTGCAAAACAATTGCAATTTAAATCATTGATAAGTGAAAGGATGATATAGAAGAACCACAAAAGTATCAATATTTTCAGACCTAATCAAAAGTAAAACCCACAAGCATCAAACTTAATCAACAATAGTATGCAAGAAAAGCAGCAAAAGTCGAAATCTTTACCTTACATCGCTCGTTCCACCAATCATCACTCATGTCTATGAACCCTGTTGAATCGAAACCAAGTCCAGTTCTGTTGCGAGTCAATTTCTTGAAAGATTCATACTGTTTCTTACAAGTGTTATACTTATTTCCAAACTTTTTCCATGGATGTCTTACTCCAAATGCATCATAGAACTTTTCTATAATATTCTGTCTCCCAGCCTCATTCACTAATTGTTTCCTTACATTTCCCTTTAGTTTTTCTTCGATTCGAAGTTGAAGAAACAAACGTGTTTGTTTGTCACTCCATGCAAGATTCTATTTCCCAGATAACATTGCCAATATGAAAAAATTATAACCATTCATTATAATTGAGTTAGAGTACATGATACTTACGTCACTACCGGAAATGGATGTCATTGTCTCCTTCCAAATTCAATACGAGTTCTATAAAACAAAACAACGAGTTAGAAAATGAAAATTTGAAGATACAGCTGAGCAATCTGAAACAGGAAACTGAATTTCGAGCCATAGATGTTGAAGGTAATGCAGAAATTCACAAGACTCAACAATGAAATCCACCGACTAATAAGTAATGCATTCAAGCTTTACAAAAAGATTAATACATAATAATGTATCGTATATTCACCAATGGAAATACTCAAAAAAGAAGGCAAGATAATCGTAAAGATCTTTATAACCATAAGCTTCACAATACAACATATAAATGAATTCAAAGTAGCTCTTTGAGCAAACCAGAGCCGAAAAAGATATTCATGAATGGATGTCAAATAACAAACACATGGTAAACTATTGGAACTTACTTGCAAGTGCTTGTAAGAAATATGTCACTTTATTTATTTGATAAAACTGCTGAGTTTTTTCTTCTCCTTTCCGATAACAAATATACGCTGAAAATTTACACTTAACTCTTCAAATTCTAAACTAAAATTAAACATCCAATAACCATTATATTTAGAGAGTAGTTTAAAACCAACTTTGGACTATAATAAACTCTGAAAGTTTCCTTTTCAATCAAAGTGCACTACAAAAAAAAGACCAATAATATCATACCGTCTAC
>JAKUCM010004393.1:0-57642 GCA_023374145.1 Lepidium sativum | reverse complement strand
GAGAGAGCAAAGATGAGAAACACTATTACAGAGACAAACAACGTAATATCTAGCTACACCATCGAACAAGCACATTATCTTCAGCTGCAACACATACCTGAGCATTTGCCTTCACAACCAACTTATCAGTTAAATCCGCTTTGACTCTTGCATTAAGTCGACCATCAGTCATAACCCTACCGATAAGCATCAACTGCATAATTGCTTTTTGTCATTTTCATTTCTCCTTGATTGGCATAAGCATATGAAACAAACTGATTAACACAAATACTACCTTTGGGTCAAAATAATTAGCACCAAACTCATAATGGGCGGTTGGAATTTTGATGGTTTCAGATGACTGAGAAGGAACTTCGGTTGGACCCATCATTACACTGAAACATCGACATACAGGCTTAATGAAAAGCACAAATAAAAGTATGTTTTCAACATAATAGCTAAAAACGTAATCATAATACTACCTGTGACTTAGAGAAAACCGTTGATTCAACGCCTTGGTAAAGTCAAAGCGTAAACCCTCGAAATTTTCTGCCTTTAAAGACACTGCCAAGAATATTTAAACAAAGTTCAAAACAAAGGGAAACAAAATCTCCATGTTTCACCACACGCACCGAAACTTGATATCAGAAGTCGGTGAACAAAATCAAATTCGGATAAATTGAGCAATTTAAATCGTACTATATCATTTCTACTGTTTTGAAAATATCGTAAGACATTAAAACGATCCATGAAACGCAATTAGAATCGAAAGAGTACCCTAAAGTGTGCGACTTTATCCAATAGAAACAGAAATGAGCTAAATCTCTAACAGGACAATACAATGCACTCAAAGACACACTTATTCAAAACACAGATCAAGAAATCCACAGATTGAGATACTCCACAATTCAATAAGTCACGGTGAGAGCAAAGTAAGAAGATATATAAAAAGTCTAGATCGGAAAGGAGATTTAGGATATACTAAACTGAAAGCTTCACGGTGGAGTTCCTCATAGGGAACAGGACAAGGGAGATTGGAGTAATCGACTTTCTCATCGACTTTAGTCTTTGCATCGACTTGTGCCGCCGTAAGAGGTGGTAAAAGATCCGCCATCGCCGCCGCTACCGCCTTTGAAAATGCTTTACGGCGACAGTAGAAAGAAATGGGAAGAAAACGGAGAAGAGCAAAGGAAGTGTAAGGGTTTTCTTCAGCCTGGAGGCAAGTCTTCTTGCAAGGGTTTTGTAATTGTACCAAATGCTGGTTTTCTCCGGTTCGGTCTTAATCTCTAATTGCCATTCCGGACCGTTTGTTATCCGGTCTCCCTTCTATTTAATTCAGACCATTCTTTGAAAATTATGACAAATGCAAGTTAGTTTTAGTCAAATATACAAGTTACTTTATCGTTTTTACTCTAGTTTTTGGAATTCGAAGTCACCTTATAAAGAGTTTTCTGCATAAGAAATCATCCAAGTGGTTTGGTTTACGAAAAAATCATTCAGATTAAATATGTGTAAAATAATCATAAAGTCTGAAAATATACAGAATAACTATTATTATTAGTTATCACGCTGTTAAAAAAATCACCGAAATAAGATGTAGTTTTTCGTGAAATGTTAATTACATATGATCTATTATTTTATGTAAATTTCCTAATCACAAAATTTGTCTACTTCCTAAAATAACATTGATTATTGCTTAATCGAAACACTATTACAATAACTAGATTTGTACCCGCGCTACACTACGGGGTTATTTTATTAATAACTTTTGGTTAATGGTGAGTAGAAAATGTTTTTACCATTGGAAAAAAGTAGGTAAAAGTAACATTGTTTTTTTTACCACTACAATACTCCGTTGAACCAATTCATTATTAGCGACCTTACTTCCGAACGATAAGCTTTTTATTTACTTCAAAAGAGAACAATAAGTGTGCTGATTTACATATATTGGTTCATAATAAAAACATGTCGTCCAAGTTTACAACACAATTTGATCATATTTGATTATATCTTCCATGTCTTTGCTTCATTACCTTCTTCCCTATAAACAACAACAAAAAAATGGTTATATTTTTCCAACAGTATCATAACAAAATATGTTTATTAGTTCAAATAAATACCTAACAAATTTCTTCAGGCATGTATTGAAGTTACAATTTCAAAATTTCTTTAAGCATCTTAGTAACTTTCTTGATATGCCAATTTCTACTTCTTAGATATCTCAAAACCGCAACATAATAGTTTTTCTAGCAATGGTCCTAATCAACCACTTCCTCAGTTCCTCCATCTAAAAGTTAATTAACAACAAAAATGGAAGTCTTTCACATATCTAATTAGTAATTCAATCTCTAAAATACACAATGATTGGAGATTATCTTTACTTTCTATACTCTAATAAAAACAAGTAATATATAAATATAATACTTTGTGATAAAAAATATGATATAAGAGGTTGGTAAGCAAAATTCATTGGTCTTTTCTTTCCCAGCTTTAATATTATCCTGCAACTTCAGTTTATACTTTTTCTATATCTTTTAGCTCTAGCAACACTACCTACCCCCAAGAACCCAGAATCCATAAGCACACTATCACACAGGGTAAAAGCTTTAAGTGATTTGTAGAGGAAAAGACACCTACAAGAACAAATAAATTCTTTGCCAACTCCTTTAACATTACCTCCATTGCATCGGATTGAGTAGGTTTTAACTTGTTTTCCATCGGGTAGATATGAGTTTCCATAAACTTGAAATAGAGGACAAGTTTTTTTTTTGTTTTAAGTAAGAGAATGCAAAACGATTGGAAACTAGTACCAATATCCACCAACACTAAATAATGATATCTTTTTGTGCTTAATCTAAATTTTTGCCATTGATCATCAAAGAAGTCAAAACTTGCTCCCCTACAGTCTCTTCACATATATGAAGGCCCATGCACTTTGTGGAAACCTAGGGAACAATAGAGATCAGTAAACTTCACAAAAAAAAGAAATATTGTTTACAATTATATAAAAAGAGATTTTAAGATAAGTAATTATCTCACAACCCACATGAACCAATTTTTGAAGAGAATTCCGTAGAAACTTCCAAAATTTGGTCGGAGAAATGTTTATAGGATTAGGAGCTTCTGTAAGAAGGATAATTAGTGGCTAAAACGTCATCTTCTTTTTTTCAAACATGTGAGAGTGAACATGATGTTGCCTTGTTCTAGATGTCGTCGAACCGTGTACATCTTCTTGAGCCTTCTACAACACACGATCTATAGAACCAAAAGATAAGCTCTGATTAATTTTTCATCAAAGATTTTCTTTCGTCATATTTTGCTGAGAATGCTAGGGGTTCTCCTTCATTATTTTTCCTTCTAAATATATTAAAATAGGGTTTCAATTTTAGAAGAGAAGAGGAAAAAAAAAGATATGTGGAAACTAATATAAATGATGAATCTGCATTTGTATTTGAAATTTGTTCCTTCAAAACCACAATCAAATCGAAGAGTAAAAAATAGAACCTACTCAACTTTGTTACACTTAAGGTTGGGGCTTAGATCGACAATTTTCATGGTGACACTGCCACCAGTCTCCATTTTGTGAGAGAACTGGATTTTAGTATAGGAGAAACAGAAGAGTTATTACCTTTTATCTTGAGAAAAAAGGGAAACAAAAGAGTCATGATTGTTGAAAGCAAAATGTTTGAGATTGAAGAAGTGGAAGCATGTGATGAGTTGGATTGATCAAGCAATTTAATTGGTCTTTTTTAGATGAGGTGTCATGCTGAGTTGTCAGCACCAGAAGAGACAATCCTGCTTTTATATATATAATTTATTCTTTTATTGACTGACCATCTTTAAATAAACAATCTTGATTGCTTTGTTTTGTTTACCATATTCATTTTTTTTGTCTTACATAATGAAAACTAAAATATTGTTATTTTATTTTATGCTTGGCATACCATATTAAAAAGGAAATACAGTTTAAGAAATGTTAGTATCTTAATTTCATGAATATTACGAAATGATAAATATTTGAAATATCATAAACTCGGCAAAACAGATTAGTAAATAATACATACAAGACATAACATATCATGCAATGTGGATTCAATTGACTGTATGAATTCTCATATACACGACATAAAATATTAGAAATCTAATACAATATATATGAAAATCGGAATCTCTATATTTCATTTTATATTTCTTGACTTAACCATATTCTCCTCTAATATGTCTCTTTATATATAAAAGACTAGAGAGAAAACTGTAATCTCTTATACTTATACAATATTTCCTCTATAAAATGTCTTTCCATGAAGTTGAGGTGCTCAAACCATTTGAACAACAATGGAAAGCTAATGTCAAATCATTCGCCTTTGGAAAATCATTACCACAATATATGATCAAACCATTGAACTTGTACTTTTAGATCACAAAGTAAGTTGTAAATTATCATATAATATTCATTAAAATTGAATTGCATTGTAATCTAACCTAACTCTATTATTTTTTTGTATGTTTAGGGATACAAAATTCATTAAAATTGTATGCTCATTGTAATCTAATATTATATCTTTTTTTTTTCTTAAGAAGCAAATTTGGATAGAAAAATGTATCTTCTTTTCAATACGGTGACATGTAATACTATTGCATTGTTGTTAATGAGGATAAGACATTTGGTTTCTAACTATCATAATAACTATTTGTTTGGTTAATTAGAATAAAATATAGTACTTGTATTTGATAATTTTCAAACTTAAACTATACATGTTTGATTAATTAGTTTCTTATGTTAGTAGTTTGGTTTTTGTATGTTTCTCAATTTGAGTTAGAAGTTATATTATATATATTTTTAAAAAAATATACTATATGAAATATAACGGTTGGTATTACTTATATTATATATACTATCTTCCGTAAAATGATATATAATTTTTGGAAAGATATTTCAAACATATAATTTGTATGTTTCCACATTTTCTAATTGTGGGAATTTAATATATTACTTAGGTGACATTCTATACACATTCAATACAATTTATAAAATTATGAAATTTAAGAAAATATATAAATAATATCAAATATTCATATCCAAATCTCGAAAACAAACAAAGACAAATAATTATACAGAAAAAAATACAAAAACATATCATGAATCTAATCAAATAACAAGCAAACAAAATTAAACAAATTTCAACATACAATACATATCATATATATACAATAATGATACAACATATACATATTATAAATATATAAAACAAATAAAAATTAATATTATGTCCCATATACACCGATAATCATCTAGTTTAACAATATATATATATATATATATATATATATATTTTTTTCTTTTTTTTGATGATTTAATGTAACATTGATTTTGAGCCATTGTTTGTTTCAGCAACGTACACAATAACAACTTTCATCATTTCTCATAGTATTTTATTTTCTTCCAACAATTTTTGAAATAGAGAACTGAAGTTAACTATATGGCAAGACACACAAAAAAGGGTTTCAGAATATATTATCTTTTTTTTTGAATTTAGCAGAGAGCAAAATCAATTATGAGTGACTTTTGCTGCTGAATTTGTACTCTTTTTGGTGAGTTTCTTGCAAGAAACGAACAAGAAATATGTGGTGTCCATTGACATTTTGATATGATAATGGAAAGCAGTAAAGAAACTAATGAGAAGTTGGAGTTAAGCAATGAAGATCACGAGAGAGTTTAGGAGATTCCAGCCGGTCCAATTACAAGATCACAGGGTAAACAAATCAAGGAGAGCATTTGTGGATTTATTCAAGGCCTTTTGGACAAAGAACAACATAACGAATCCATTGGACTTTACACTTGCCAAGTCCAACCCACTTTGGGCTTTCTACAAGTCCAAGAGAAGTTCTAAATCAAGTTTTAAAGTCCAGCCCATGAATAGTGACGAATTTGGAAGACTAAAAGATATTTTGCATCACAAAAGTTCAAGAGTCCTTCTCATTCAAGTCATAATAAATTGTGACATTTACTTGTCGTTTACTTAATAGTCTTTACTCTTCATTTTTAAGACATTCAATAACTCTAAGGAATCTAGAGAGTCATTTATTTTCTTTATAAACTCATGTAATTCTCATTTGTAGGGATCCAACTTTTTATCAATAAATTTGAGAGTGATTCTTTTTTGTTCTTTGTGAACTTTTCGATCCTTCTTGGTGTGTCATATAGAAGAGATCAAATTGGTTTATCAAGTGATTTCCATCACACTTGTGTGGCCATTCCTAGCCATTGGCGTGAAGGGGCGAGTCGAAACAACAACAATCTTCGGTTTAATATACTAAAGGTGGAGGCTACTCGAGTAAACATTTTGTGGTTCCACCACCTTGCTTAATTGAAGGCGAGTTGAAACAATAACAATCTTAGGTTTGACATACCTAAGGTGGGGGTTACTCAAGTTCCTTGAAGACCAATGACTATCCTTACAAGTTGGAGTGACGATTCTTTCGGGATTCCACGTCACATTTAATGCCTACACATAAAGACGTGATATGCAACAACGCCCACATGAACAGCCGTCGTATGACGATAGCGGACACTTATATTATGAGTGTATTGTCCGCAATAATAGTAACACCCACCATAATCATGCATATCCCTCTAGTCGATAATATTAGAATGATACGAAAAACACACCTCCAAAACGGTTGATCGATTTTTAGTGGGCGTGTATGGTTATGGTATAATAGATTTATCACTTGATTTTGTGTTAACTTGGCATATTTGTTCTCCAAAAGAACTGGTAATAACTACATTAAGAACATAAGTACTTTACTCAATGATAATGTTACCTAAAGGACAAAAATAATTTAATATTGTGTGCCTAAAGCTACAACATAGTTCATATCATTCCAAATTATTTTATTCCAGCAATTTCATTGTATCGTAAACTATGTAAGGTCTATTGTGCAGGGATTTGGCAATACAATTTCGATGATATTCACAATTGAAGTTCTAAAATTCAAGCAAATAAGAAGTTCAAGCATTATATGATGAATCAAATAATGCAAAGTGTTAAAGTAATAGCCATGCTAAATCAGAGCTCAAGATTTCATATAATTACGAAACCACTGTTCAAAGTGTTAATGACGAGAATGGAAGTTTAGATATGAAGAAAGCCAAAGACGAAGAAGCGAGTACTTCAATACCGAAAACCAAAGATAATGATGAGAAATATGAATAAAATACCAAAATATGGTTTGTTGGCATCGCCGACAATAAGAAACATACATTTGCAGCTAAAATAAAAAAGAGGTAGAAAAAACATTGATAATCCGTGTGTATGAAATTCCAGCGGGAATTCCAATGGAGAACCCTCCTCCTTCCATGAATGTCACTGTAAACCAACTTGGAACAACTTGCGGTGGATTGACGACACCTCCAAATTGAAAATTAAGGTTCATATCGAGTTTGAAAACTAGGGTTTTGTGAAAGAAAAACTTTAAAAAATAAAAGCAGGAATAAAAGCTGAAATACTCGACGAAATTGTTTATAGAAGAAAAGCTGAAAGACTCACGACGAAAAAATGGGTCTTTTTCATTTTAGGCCACCGAGTTTCAGTTTCACACAATGTTTTGAAACTCGGACCAATGATCCGGTTTGCTACTAAAACCCGGTTTATAAAGATTTCTTTTCACAATTTACAGTTATATAATTTTTCGTTTATAAAACATTAAAAATATAAATAAATCATTTCAAATCCATATATGATATCTAACCAAAGTCTTGTTCTTCTTGTATTTAGGTAAAATCACTAAGTCTCTACCTTCATTCTTAGAAAAATTGGAGGATGAGCAGAGGTAGAGGCATTTGAGAGGGAGGGATGTCACATGACACCCATCGATTTGTATAAAATTGTTTATACATATTATTTTTTAATAATTGACCCCTAAGCTAAACTTTTGTTGACACCCAATAAGTTTATTCCAATTCTACATGTTTCAACGACAACCATTGAAAGTTGCTTCTCGTAATGAATATTTTGAAGACTTATTTGCGTAATCGTATTGGTGATACATTTTTAGTGATGATCTAGTTTGATTTATTGAAAAACATGTATCTGATAGTATGACTAATGAGACACTGATACAAAATTTTCAGCATATGAGTGAGCATAGGGGTCTGTCTTTAATATAGCTTTTTTGTATTACATTTTGTTTGTCAGCAAGTAACCATTGGATCAAAAACAAGACCAGATCTATAGCTTAATTTCTCCAATTGGAGGAGGATGGGGTTGAACTCACCACCCCATGTCTAGCTAAATTAGGGACAAACCAATTGGATCACATGTTTCTTGGCTTTTGTATTGCCATTTATTAAAGTTAAATTTATATTTTTTTTGAAAAGAATATTTTGACACCATAAATTAAAATTCTAGCTCTGCCATTAAGAATGAGGATGAAAAAGATGAATAAAATACCGCAAAAATATGGTGTGTTGGTGTTGCCAACAATTAGAAACGAACATTTGCAGCAAAAATAAGAAAAGAGATAGAAAAAGCATTGGCAATTCTTATATACATGCTTTCATAGCTATAGCTACAACTACTTTTTCTTCTTTATTCTTTTCTTCTCCGTTTTCTTCTGCTATTCCTCCTTCTCCATTTCAACGTGTATGATATTCTAGCAGGAATTCCAATGGAGAACCCTCCTCCATCCATAAACGTTATTGCAAACCCGCTTTGAACAACTTGCGGTGAATTAACGACACCTTTGAATTGAAAATTAAGGTTTATAGCGAGTTTGAAAACTAGGGTTTGATAAAAGAAAAACTTTGCAGAAGAAAAGCTGAAAGACTCAACAAAATTGTTTATAAAAGAAAAACTGAAAGACTCTCGACAAGAAAAATGCGTCTTTTTCATCCACCAAATTTCTGTTTCAGACAATATTTTAAAACTCAAACCGATAACTCGGTTTGCTCTTAAAACCTGGTTTATAAAATTTTATTTTCAAATTTTATATTTCTATAATTTCCGTTTATAAAACATTAAAAATGAAAAATAAATCATTTCATATCCATATATACGATATCTAACCTAAACTTTTGTTCTTCTTACTAATTTTATTTAGGTAAGATCACTCAAATCTCTAGCTTCATTTTTAAAAACAATTGGAGGAAGAGAAGTTAAAGTAAACTGAGTCGAAATCTCTTCTATTTGTTGTTTTGTGTGTTTCTTGGAATATTATTAGTTCATTGACAAAGAGATCGTATTGAAAAGTTTGCTTTATATGTTGTAAATTATTTTTGATATCAAAGTCACCAAAAAAACGTTGTACGTGCTGTAATTTGGTTTATACCTTTAGTTTCGTTTTATATCATTTGAATTTTGATATTAGTGCTGTAATTTTCAGCTTGTAACTATTCGTATTTATTTCATCATTCTTTGTTTCTTGTTTAATGGAGACACAAGACACAAGAGCCTCTCATTCTCAAAGATCTGTGAAAGCCAATGGGGATCACTTTTCTTTTTTATATAATTTTTATTCTTTATTTTCAATCTCTTATTGTAACGTGGAAGTTGTGAACATTTTTCATATTACCGCACAAGACCCAAGTTTAAGATACCCCAAGAAACATCAGGCCAAGACTGATCTTGTGACTTCATGAGAAGAACACTAAACCCAAGCAATCCAATCTTCCCATGACACCCTCTTGCCCCATGGACTTCCCCATTGCAACAGTAGAAGAAGCCCTTTTCTTTGAATCGCTTCTTTCTCAAATACACTTGACTCAACAACACATGTGGCTCTCCCACAAACGGGTTCTTCTCAATACATCCCAATAATGTCTCCTCTGTTCTCTCCAAGTACCCTTCTTTGTTCGTGTCACTGCTCACAACTTCCCAGTACATTTCCCTTGCTTCTATCTGCTCTTTTGCATCCAATACCTGGTCCCATTATATGAGTAGCTATCAAGACACTATAAGAGCTTTTATCAAAAAGAAAAAAAAACTATAAACGCTCAACTAAACTATAAATCTTTTATTAAAACTTTAGAACCATGTATTGATCAAGAGGAATAAAATAATAAAGCTCACATTGAAAGTCAACGGAAAGTCAACGGCCGAGGTCTGAGGAATCACGTACAAAAGGGTCGAAGGTTCGTATACCGAAGGGTCGAGACAGTACTTACCGAAGGATCGAGGCGGTACGTACCGAGAGTCCGAGAAAACCTTCCCGTGGGAAGATATCCTCGTACCGAAGGTCCAGATACATGTCCGAGGTACCATGTACCGAAGGACCGAGAAAACCTTCCTGCGGGAAGCTGATCCGCGCACTGAAGGCCGAGAAGATGCGGGTCAACGGCAGCACACGAAAGTCAAGGAAATGAAGATTCGTTGTCTTAGCGTTTTGGATCGACGACCACGAGTGGGACCAGCCGAGGTGGGACCCGAAGATGTCCCTAGTGACCGTTGGGACTACATGAGCGGCGGCTAGGGCTTATGAGTGTCTTTCCTTCTGTATGTTGACTATATATATGTGTTGTAATCTAAACCTTAATATTATCTTTTTCGGAAAAGAAATGTCTTACTATTCTCTTCTACAATCTCTTAATCTAAACCTTCTGCTTTCTATACTCAAATATTAACATGGTATCAGAGCTGAGATCTTTCTTGCGAAATCTCTAATCCATTCTCCAATCTCTTCAATTCTCTCTCTTGAAAATCTTTTACACAAACTCAACCTCTTTAACCGTTGGAAAAAAGGAATCTCCACTCACTAACAATGGAGAAGTCAAAACCCCTCGGCGTTCATGTTATCCTTAAAGGCTCTATTTATCTATTATGGGCAAGGAATGTGAAAACGATTCTTGGTGGACGTGGCTTATGGGAGCATGTCGAACTTGGAGCCGCACCAAACCAAGTCACAAATGTGGATGGAAATCAAGTGGTGGTCTCCGGCAACAACAACAAATAGTTTCAAGAAGACCAGGTTTTTATGGCGATTATCCAAAGCTCACTAGACCCACCAATCCATGAATCTTACTTCTATTGCAAAACCACTAAGAAGTTATGGGAGACCCTCAAGAAAGTCTTCGGAAACATCTCAAACTTCACTCGAGTTTTCGAAGTTAAAAAGGCTATTAATGCTCTTACTCAAGATGATTTGGAGTTCACATCACACTATGGAAAATGGAGAGCTCTATGGGCTGAACTCGAGATGCTAAGGCCAATGACAACGGACCCCGAAATCATTAACAAAATACGAGAAGAAGACCGAGTATTCAGCCTTCTCTTGACCTTAAGCCCAAGATACAACAATCTCATTGTACACATACTCTGAGATGAGAAGCTTTCGGATCTAGACGAAGTATGTGTACATATTCAAAGGGAAAAGGGAGCCTTGGCCGACTTGGAGGGATAGGAGAACTTGTCTCAGAAAACAAAGGAGTGTACAAATCAATGAATAAGAAATTCTTGGTGTGTGACCACTGCAAAAAGAAGGGACATATCAAGGATAAATGCTAGATTTTACACCCTCATCTCAAGCCCAACAAGTTCAAAGACAACCCTAAGGCAACCATCTCCAAGACAAATGAGGGAACAAATCAATCTGAGCAAGGCAACAATGGACCTTCACCTATGGAAGTGGACAACAGTTTTGCACATTCGGCAACAACACAAGAAAAGGAACGCCGTGCAAATCTTGACTCCCTCATAAAGTCATTAACCCAACTCAAGGATTCCGGTAAAGCTTTACTTACTCTTAAGACTCCAAAGCCTTTAATTGTGGATTCGAGAGCATCTCATCATATGATTTGTGACCCGAATCTCATACACAACATTAAGCCCTCCCTAGGTAATTTCATCATTGCTAATGGTCATAAGGTACCGATTAAAGGATTTGGAGACTTAAGAATTTTTAAGAAAAAATAGTGAAGCATTTTACATTCCGAATTTTATATCAAATCTATTATCGGTTCATAAAACCACTAATTATTTAAAGTGCAATGCTATTTTCAGTCCTAATGGTGTTACTTTTTAGGATATTGAAACCGGATCTATCATTGGGAGTGGAGTGACTCAAGGAGGACTTTATGTGCTTAAAGACACTAATAACTCTTCTATTTTATCAAATGCTTTAAATTTTGTAGTTGCTAGAAGTAATGAAGCCATTTGGCATGCTAGATTAGGACATCCTCATAGTAGGGCTCTAGAGTTAATGTTACCAAGTTTTTCATTTGATAATCGTAAATGTGAGTCATGTATTCGTGGCAAACATTGTAAGGCTATCTTTCTGAATTCAATATCTAGATATAAGAAATGCTTTGAATTAACCCACTCGGATGTTTGGACCTCACCTTGCTTGTCTAGAGAAAATCACAAATACTTTGTCACATTTATAGACGAAAAATCAAAATTCACTTGGCTAACTTTCTTACCTTCAAAGGATCGTGTCTATGATGCATTTTTAAACTTTCACACATATGTGACTAATCACTACCAAATTAATGTGAAGGGTTTCTGATTGGATAATGGTGGGGAATATACAAGTCAAAGGTTTAAACGATACTTAGCAAATAATGGAATTGAGCATCTAACGAGCTGTCTTTATACACCTCAACATAATGGTGTGGCCGAGAGAAAGAATCGACATCTCATGGAGGTGACCCGATCCATAATGTTTCACACAAATGTTCCAAAACGTTTTTGGAGTGATGTTGTAATGACGACTTGTTACCTTATAAACTGAACTCCAACAAGGGTACTTAAGGATAAATCTCCATTTGAGGTACTCAACAACTCAACCCCATCACTTAATCACTTAAGAGTATTTAGATGTGTGTGTTTTGTGTTGGTTCCGGGAGACCTTAGGTATAAGTTGGAAGAAAAGAGTACAAGATGCATGTTTGTAGGCTACTCAACTACACAAAAGGGGTACAAATGCTACAACCCAAGTACAAGGAGGATAATGATATCTAGGGATGTCAAATCCCTTGAAGAAAAGGGGTTTCATGATGTGGATAATTGGAATGAGCTTAAGGATTTGGTACATACACCACTTGATAGAGCCGAAGGGCTTCGGCATATACTAGAAGGTCTCAAGAACATGAATGCTCCGGAAGAAAATAAAGGAACTGAGGAACATCTAATACAAGAAAGAGGCTCAGAGGAACACCCAAATACAAATCCGGAGACAAATCCGGAAGGACACTCCGATCAACCGGATTCACTCTCTAGCATGCGTCTCGAACAATCTACTCCAACGGAAAACGGGCCTCCTATAGAAACCAATGACCAAATAGCTTATCGTCCTTTAAGAAGAAGTACTAGGCTCCAGAAAGATCCATCCAACTGGATAAATACACGAGTAGACTACAACAACAACAACCTAGTTATAGCTCAACCAATACAAGCGGTATGTTCTCTTGACTTTTTGCCTAGTGAATATCAATGTTTTCTTGGCAAAATATCTCTTGAACAGGTACCAACCAGCTATGATGAGGCTATGGCGGGATGCAGTTGACGACGAATGTGGGGCCATGGAAAGGAACCACACATGGGATGAGGCTGACCTACCACAAGGTAAGAGAGCAGTAACATCCCGGTGGATATTCACCATAAAATACAAAAGGCAATGGTGAGATTGAAAGGTACAAGGTCCGACTAGTCGCGCGCAGCTTCAGCCAAACTTATGGTCAAGACTATACCGACACTTTTGCCCTGGTAGCTAAGTTACATACGATGCGTGTGGTCTTATCCTTAGCCACCAGTCTTGAGTGGAATCTATGGCAAATGGATGTTAAGAACACCTTTCTACAAGGCGAGCTCAAGGAAGAAGTCCACATGTATCCTCCTCCCAGTCTTGAAAATATCATATCACCGGGGAAAGTGCTCCATTTGAGGAAAGCTATATATGACCTTAAGCAATCCCCAAGAGCATGGTACCACAAGTTAAGCTCCACACTCAAAAGACCGTGATACCTTGTTCACCTCACATGGGCCGAATGGGATCATTGTCATCCTCATCTATGTAGATGACTTGATCATCACAGGAAATGACAAGGAAGGTATCTCCTCTAGTAAGTATTATCTCCTTTCCATGTTTGATATTAAAGATCTTGGTAAGCTAAAATATTTCCTAGGAATAGAAGTGTGCCGTTCTCCGGAAGGCCTCATTCTTTCACAAAAGAAATATACTCTTGATCTTTTGAGTGAAACAGGAAACTTAGGGTCTAAACCTGCCAAAACTCCTCTTGAAGAAGGCTACAAGGTCATTAGAAAGGGGGAGAAAGATGACAGACCTTACCACAATACCAACACCTTGTAGGGAAACTCATCTACCTTACCATTACAAGACCAGATATTTGTTATGCCGTAAATCAAGCAAGCCAACATATGCAAGTACCCTCGGTGTGTCATTGGAGTTTGGTTAAAAGTATACTAAGATATCTTAAAGGTAGCCCGGGACACGGAATATGGATGGGCAAGAACAACAATACCGAGATTGTGGGATATTGTGACGCGGATTAGACCGGTGATCAGAATGATAGGAAATCCACAACGCAATATTGCACATTTATTAGAGGAAATTTGGTAACTTGGAAGACAAAGAAGCAAAATGTAGTCTCATGCTCTAGTTCCGAAGCGGAATATATGGCAATGAGAAAGCTCACTACCGAAGTAACATGGCTAAAAGCACTTCTCAAAGACCTCGGAGTTGAATCAAACAAACTGATCATCATGCATTGTGACAACCAAGCCCCCATCCACATTGCAACCAACTCGGTGTTTCATGAGAGAACCAAGCACATCGAGATAGATTGCCATAAGGTTCGAGAGAAAATTGAAGAAAGAGTCACTCTTCCATCTTTTACCAAGAGTGAAGATCAATTGGCCGACATATTCACAAAAGCCGCAAGTCTTAAGGTGTGTGATCACATCCACAACAAGCTTGGGCTTGTGGACCTTAAAAGACCTTGATCGAAGGTCCCCTTTCCCGAGGAATGCACACTTTTTTTCCCTTGGATGAGTTTTATCTCCAAGGTTTTTAATGAGGTGCAAGTCTCAGGTATTCCTAGTTTAACCAACATGTCCATGAAAGGTTGAACTTGAGGGGGAGTATTGATCAAGAGGAGTAAAATAATAAAGCTCACATTGAAAGTCAACGGAAAGTCAACGGCTGAGGTCCATGTACCGAGGTCCGAGGAATCACGTACCGCAGGGTCGAAGGTTCGTATACCGAATGGCTGAGGATCATGTATCGGATGGTCGAGGGACACGTACCGAAGGTCCGAGGTGCACGTACTGAAGGACTGATGATTAGTGTACCGAAGGGTCGAGACAGTACGTACCAAAGGATCGAGGCGGTACGTACCGAGAGTCCGAGAAAACCTTCCCGCGGGAAGATATCCTCGTACCGAAGGTCGAGATACATGTCCGAGGTACCATGTACCGAAGGACCGAGAAAACCTTCTCGCGGGAAGGTGATCCGCGAACTGAAAACCGAGAAGACGCGGGTCAACGGCAGCCGCGAAATTCAACGAAATGAAGATTCGTTGCCTTAGCGTTTTGGATCGACGACCTCGAGTGGGACCAGCCGAGGTGGGACCCGAAGATGTCCCTAGTGACCATTGAGACTAAAATCCAAGCATGTGACTCAAGGCGCTGGGCGAAGCCCGAGACGGGGTCACGTCGCAATCACCTCGGGGCGCGATCAGCGAAAGGCGACTTCTTTCGGGATTGGCAATTTCTCTTTCTTCCCAACGGCTACATGAGCGGCGGCTAGGGATTATGAGTGTCTTTCCTTCTGTATGTTGACTATATATATATATGTTGTAATCTAAACCTTAATATTATCTTTTTCGGAAAAGAAATGTCTTACTATTCTCTTCTACAATCTCTTAATCTAAACCTTCGCTTTCTATATTCAAATATTAACACCATGTTCTTTTACATCTTTCTTTGATAATTAAATTTCTTACCAATTATCAATTTCTTCTAGTAACAAATCAGGTAATCCATGATAACTAAACATCTAGACATAAAACCAATTAGGCAACTAGATACAACTCTTTAAATTCCGTGGAATTCTTGATAGTAACTGAAACTATGAGACTATGTTCTTTTACCATCTTTCTTTCAATGATGATAAAGTTCCTTTTATGAATTATTGAATTATTGGATATCAAGGCTGAGGCTGTGGCTTATTTTACTGAGTTTCTTCAAAGAGATAATCATATTGCAGTCAATTCTCAGTTTATTTCTTCTCTATTTGTGGATCATTACCCTGAGTTGTTGGCTTCTTCTCGTATCAGACCTGTCCAAGCTGCTGAAATTAAAGAAGGCTGTTTTTAATGCCCTTAAACAGAGCTTCTGGACCTGATGGTTTTACTGCAGAGTTTTCAAAGCTGCATGGAGCATAGTTCGCAGTGACTTTGTTATTGCTGTCCATTCTTTCTTCTTGTACAGTTTTTTCCCTTCTGGTGTTAATGCTAAAGCTTTGACTCTTGTTCCCAAACACCCTGCAGCTGAATCCATGAAAGATTTCAGACCTATTGCCTGCTGTAATTTTTTGTATAAGGTGATATCGAAGATTTTAGCAAATCGGCTTAAATCTATTCTTCCCTCTGCAGTTGAATTGAATAAAAGTGCTTTTGTAAAAGGTAGACTCCTCCGTGAGAATGTTCTACTAGCCACTGAGCTGGTCAAAGGATATCATAAAACCTCTATTTCCTCCCACTGTGCCATTAAATTCGACATCACTAAAGCCTTTGATATTGTCAAATGATCTTTCATTGTTGAAGTCCTCAAGGCTATACATCTACCTCAGCTTTTTATGTCTTGGATCTATACTTGTATTTCCACTGCTTCTTTCTCAATTTCAATAAATGGTGAGTTAGAAGGATTTTTTTCCAGCTCTCGTGGGGTGAGGCAAAGATGCTCCTTATCTCCGTATCTTTATGTGGTCATGAGTAATGTCCTCTCTAAGATGCTCAATAAAGCTGCCGTTGATTCTGTTTTTGGGTTTCATCCTTTATGCAAAGAGCTTAACATCACTCATCTAAGTTTTGCAGATGATATTTTGGTCTTTACTAATGGTTCTCCTTCCTCTTTAATGGGTATTCTAGGAGTTTTGGAAGAGTTTGCTATTTTATCAGGTCTTTACATAAACCCTTCTAAGTTAGCTATATACATTGGTGGCACGATTCATCCCTTACACGATACAGCTTCTCTTGCTGGTATTACTGTGGATACTTTACCTATTCGTTATCTTGGTCTTCCTCTAATTAATAAAATCATGTCAAGATCAGATTATGAGCCTTTGATTGATAAAATGAGAGATAGAATGCTCTCTTGTACAGTGAAATTCCTCTCCTATGCAGGCCGGCTCCAACTTATTAAATCGCTCATTACTAGTATTGCTAATTTCTGGTGTTCAACTTTCCGCCTTCCAAATCGTTGCCTTAAAGAAGTGGAGTGGTTGTGTCATTCATTTCTCTGGTCTGGATCTCCAAATATTAATACTAAAGCTAAAGTATCTGCGGTTGATATTTGTTTACTAAAACAAGAAGGAGGTCTGGGTTTGAGACGCCTTTGTGACACTTCTCGAGTGTTTGCTCTGCACCTCATTTGGCGTCTTCTCTCTTCCTCTCGGTCGTCTCTTGGACTCATCATTATTTCCTATGGTATACTTCTTTTTGGGATGATCAGCCTGATTCTCGTGGCTCTTGGATATGGCAAAAGCTTTTTAAAATTACGGAATGTAGCCTACCCATTTGTTAAAGTTTGCATCAATTCTGGTAATAAAGCTCATTTTTGGTTTGATAACTGGTCATTTATGGGCAAACTTCTACAGATTACTGGAGATTTTGGCATTCGTTATCTTGGGATTATGAGAAAGGCTCATGTTGTTGAAGCTACTTCTAGTTCTGATTGGAATTTTAGGACTCTTCGGAACCCTCTTTCTGTTCCTCTCTGATTGTTGATTTGCAAACTATCCCCTTACCTATTCCTGACTGAGGTGATGATGTGTACTTGTGACGACATAATGATGATGATTTCCGGCCAGGTTTTTCTACTAAGAAGACTTGGGATTCTATTCGTATTCATCAGACTTCTGTAGTTTGGTATGAGTTGGTCTGGTTTTCTCAGGGAGTGCCTCGCTTTTCCTGCCTTCTTTGTGGTGAGAGCAATGATACTACGGATCATTTCTTTTTTGGTTGTTTGTTCTCTTTCTCCTTTTGGTTTGGTCTTTGTAGCAAGCTGATGGGTTCTGCTATTTCTTCAAATTGGTCCATCACTATTGAAAACATATCATTCACTCTAATCGGTGTTTGATGGATAGAGTTCTTCTTTGTATAGTGTTTCAAACATCTATCTACTATTTGTGGAGAAATCGTAGTCAAAGAATTCATGGCTAAAGTGGTCTAGACTTGGCAACTCTTACTCGTGTTATTGACAAATCTTTGAGACAAAGAATTTCAGCTTTGGGATATTCTGGACACAAATTAGAGGGATTGAGGAGGTGATGGTTTGAAATCAAAGCATTGTGATTTTCCTTTTTTTCTCTATTTGTGTATCTTATAATTTAACTCTTCCTATTTGTAAATAATTTTTTGTTGATAATAAATTTCACATTTAAACAGAAAAAAGAAATGCTACTGAATTGAAGAAGACACAATCCTAGACACAGCCAACAGGATGATCATGACATCAAACAACTACAATTTCGCTAAGTAGAAAAGAAAAGGACGCCAGTTTTAGGATCTGAATCATACCTTGGTGCAGAAGCTGAAAACTGGAGGCACCACGAGCTCTATATCTTCATCTCTCTCCTTTCTCACCACAAATCCAGGACCAGAAGCTTTTTTCCTCTCCTCCATCAAAATTTCTTCTTCTCTCACTATCAAGTTATATATGGCTCCCATTTTCGAATTTGAGTTCATTCAAAATCCAGATTTCCCATTCCCAGGCCATAATGCGGTCACGTTGTTCCCTCTAAACTCGAGTCTCCCGTCGTTGTTACAGAACAGTTCGTCTTGGAACCCATAAAGCTGATAACTGAAATCCGCCATTGTCATCAAGAGGAAAACACCAACTATTCTCCTCGAAACAACGATTTCTTCACCTGTCTTAATATGCTTCACAACGACGCCATTTTGAGGCACCAAACCATTCAGCTTCTTCCTCCATTCTTCTTCTCCATCGAAAAACCCTTTTCCTTCGCGTTTCTCAGTGAAACCTCCGAGCAATCAAGATGCTCGACGAGCTCACGATCGGAGTAATTAAACAAAAGATCGTCGTGAATTAGGGATTGTCTCGGAACAACGCAGATGGATCAACGACTCGGCGGCTTCACCGACATGATCATGGACAACATCACGGCCAGTGGAAGGATCGAAAATGGCTAAATTGACATAGCAATTGGAGTAAGCAGAGTGGAATAAACCGCAGAGGCAAACAGATTCAGGAGCTTTCCATATCGTAAGTATCTTGTAGATGTCGATCAAGTGATCTGGGAAGCTCCGGCACCGACGCTTTTAAGGACGGCGATCAACGAAGGAAGTTTGGGCTCGATCTTCTCTAGCTCTCCTCGGAGAAAAGGCCGGGCTAATTCCAGAATGGTATTGTTTGGGGAGGGAGATGATGATGAACCCATTTTCTCTATCACTCTTTAACTTCCTTCTGTTTTCGATCACTGAAGGATCAACCTTTATAATAGCTTATTGGATTAAAATATAAATTATTTAACGGATTAAAAAATGACTAAGCATTGACCGACTGTAAACGATATTTAACGACTGTGACAACTTTTTAGATTTATTTTGAGCCGTTCATTTTTTAGCTGAATTCGAATAGTTACAAATGGTGAAGAGTAATATGTAAGCAGAACTGATTATCATTTGTAACGATGTTTGATTATTTTGGAATTAATATCTTCACAACAACAGAAAGCAGAGAAAATAGTAAAAGCGAACATTGCAAATAAGGGAAGCATACAGAAGAAAAATTGGGGAAAATAAGACAGAGAAGCAGAGAATCATATGAGTAGATTCAAAACGACTAAAACTATTACCAAAGTGTTTTTGACTTTTTAACTTCACAAGGATGATGTAACCTAAAGGACAAAAATAATGGAAGTGAAACGCATTGGTAGATAATTTATATATTAACCTTTTGAGACTGAACATATTGCCAATACTAGCAATGGCTTCATCATCATCACAGCAAATAATAGTTTGATTCCTCCTATAGGAAATATGGAACTCCTGTCCTTGGCCCCCTCATTTGATTGTTCTCTTCTGTCTCTGAAAAGAACTTCACTTCCCTTTCCTGGCAATACAAACATTGTTGTAATCAATTTAATCATCAACCCATGGATCTGACACAACGCAGAAACCTAGAATCCTTGCAAAAGCATAAATCCAAAAACTAATATTTCTGTCTATAATACTCCTAAAACCATTACTTTGTAAAGCATATAGAAAAGAACTGATTAGAATCACGGAAGAACTAATATCCCCCACTTTTTGAGTAAGGTAGTGGCAAGGATGTGCATCGAGGGAGGACGAAAGAGTACTCAATTAAGAAAGACTAAAGAGGTTCACCATGTTGTCATTGAAACTCAATATGGAAGCAACATTGCCACAGCGGTAACAGTAATTAGGTGCAGACCACACCTTCACAAATAGTATGAACATATCAGCAGAGTAACACTAGTACAAAAATGTCAATTCATAAAGATCAGGACACTCACAGTTACAAGGCCTTTATCTTGGAACATGTACTTTAGACCTTCTTGCACGAGCTGATGTGCACGGCATACTAAATCAAGCTTGTTGATATGGTTAAACTGTAGAAGAAGCCAAAACCAAACATAGGGATGTGAAATTGATTTATTACGTACAGTTTCAAGGAGAAAAACATACCTCTGTGGTAACCCTGGATCCGAAAAGCCAACCAGCTCCACGTGGACTAACTGCCCATGTTTCAATATCTTCAGGATCACTCCACATAAGATCACAAAAGGGCCCTTCATGAGGAATTTCACAATTTCGCTCGATCAGTCTTATCTAGAGCCCACAGTAAGATTTAAGGTGAGTGGATGATCTGAATATCATGCTGAGCTAGAAGCAGACTTGATGGGTGAAAGCCAAAAGCAATAAAAGCACAGGTTTACCTGATCAATGGTCCGGACATCCGGGGAAAGGCCACCATGAACACATAGAACCTGACGAAGCATACAATATTTTAGTACAGCATAAAGCAGACTTATATGTTGTCATCGATTATGCAAGCTACAAAACAAATTACTTACTGTGCCATCTATAATAGCTGACAAGGTCAGATAGTCGAAGACATCTGTCTCTCTCTCTCTCGCATTAGCGTTGCCATACTTCCTTTGACATTCGTCATAGAAACCATACACCTAAAAAACATAAAATTAAATGGTGGCGTGTTAAAAAATATCCAATGTCGACAATACATGTAAGACTATTTTGATCATCTTGTGGGCAGATATGAGAAATATGTCTACAAATTGCATTGATAGGTATAATTGCTCACTTAGTATTATCAAAAGGGTTTGCCAGAAGTGCATTCAAAAAAGTTATCACTTAACTTTCTTCCTTATCAACTAAGAGGTACAACAATTTCAGCATGAAGATACAACAGGAGCGCTAAGGAGAACACACATGCTAAAAAGGAGACTGGTATTATATAAAGCACCTTTTCAAACAAGCTTTCCAATACTCGATTCACATAAATACATCTTAGCTAAGACTGATATCTACATCTGACATGGAATTGCCACATGTACAAAATCAGAACTTTCAAAACCTGCTATGACGACGAGAAGATATCAAAATTACTTACCTCCTAGGAATTGCGTGTAAAGCACAATGATAGATAGCAGTGGAACAGAATAGCACATACCTGCGTTAGCTGCCTACTTTCATGATTTCCACGCAAAAGTGTAATGTTGGCTGGATATCTACATATCAGAATACAACAGAATAAATAACAACTTCAAGCCCACAACAAAGAAGCGAGAAATATAGATTCCCTAAACATCTTCTAAAAGAACAATGAATTTACACCTTAAATAGCGAGAGACCATACAGATAGATTGGTATCTAAGAAGCAAAAGCAGAGAAACATGACTTGAGATGTAATCACATCTTCATAAAGGCTGATTTTGAAAGCTATAAGTTACTGGGCCTATCTATTCGGAAGAAAGCTATATAATTGTCAAGATTAATTGCTTAATTACTTCATATCAAGCAAAAAGAAAAGCACGAATAACAGCATATTAAAGGCAGGATTCAGTGATGACAGGAGTCTTTGGAACATGTTGCCCTATGAACAACTTACCTAGCTTTAAGAAGTAAAAGAATAGTGAAGACCTCAAGACTGTTGTAACCTCTATCCACGAAGTCCCCCTGCGAATTCCCGACAGCAGATCATGATTGTATTCATATCGATGTATTTCATTCTGAAAAACAAAAAGGAGATACTCTGTACCATAAAAATGTAATTTGTATCGGGTACATGACCTCCGGTCTGAAAAAGCTTCATTAGATCATGAAATTGGCCATGGATATCACCACAGACGGTGACTGGACTGTTTACCGGTTGTACGTTTGACTCCTCAATCAGAATTTCTTTCACCTGCAGTATTATCACCATATTAGAAGGATCTTCTGGTTAATCACAATGAACCTTGGCAAATCTATAATCAATCTCTGAGAAAGGAGAACACAAAACTATATTTGAATTACAAATTTGATACATCTATGGTTGAAAAGAGAGAAAAACCCTAAAATCCCTATACAGAAGGTAGAGACCAGATTCAAAGTCACGCTCCACCAAGATATGCAGATGAAACCAAGTCGAGAACATCAATTGAAGCTCAATCATCCCAGAGAAGATGGGGTTGCAGGTAAAATGAATCCATTCAGAAGAGAAATCAAGTAAGAAGAATAAGGCATACGTATTCGCAGAGAAGCTGAAGCTCGTCCTCCGAGAGATGCTGACCATCTTTCACCTTCGAAATCCATTGATCCAAATCCATAACTCCCTTTTTCTCTCTATATATATACCTCTGACCAGTTAAAAGTTCACCTCTTTCGTTTCTTTTCAATAGCGACTTTTAATGATCTCTTTTCTGGAAAAAGGAAGAATCGAACTAGGATAGATCTACTGGAGAATCTTCCACTTCTTTAGGATTACATAAGACGAGAAGATGAAAGAGATAAATGAGAGGTTCGAGTTCCACAATATGACATACGGCAAAGAAAGAAAAGAAAACAAAAAAATCTCGACTCAAATCCCAGATCGATCTCCGCCGCTTCAAACGCAAATCATACTTTCGCGTTTGAGTACTTCCGACCAAACGTCGAACCTGCGTCTGACGGTAAAAATACGATTGTCATCCCTAGTGATTCTGTAAATTACGAAAATAGCAAAAAACTTTTTGATTGTGGTCTCAACGACCCTCTAATACAAAGAACGTCACTTTTTTTTTTTAATCTTCCATTCACCAGAATGTACAAAATCCAACAATTTACATTTACAAAGGAAGAGACAAACTGTTAACTGTAGTAAATCATCTATATACCAATCCAAACCAAAAGAATCATCAATAGTAACTTTTTATTTCTTTCTGTAGAGTTAAAAAGGATCCCCAAAAAATTAACAACTCCACATGTGGAAGTCGCTATGAAGAATTGTTGCAGCAAGCAAGGACAATGTTTTCCATGAAATGGTTGAGCTGAGCTGTGTAGAGTTCAGGATTACTCCGGAAATGGTCTACATGAGGTGAAGTTATGAAGTTGCAAGCACAGACCTCGTGTCCTGCTTTCCTCTGCTCTACAATGAATGATTCAACTTGTCCCGCAGGTATAACTCTATCTGCAGAGCTGTAAATGTATAACTGTGGGCATCTTGGTTGTGCTGTTGATAAAGTCTCTAGAACATTGGTTAGTCTCCTGTTAATATGATTGCACGAATTTGTCAGTGTAAAGTCATAGAATTTGGGTGAAAGACTGTGTGATGAAAGGCGGGGTTCTGATAGAGCTTGATACCTGTTTACATTGCGGAGATTTAGAATCACTCCGAAGAACTTTTCAAGAACTAAAAGCAGAGCTGTTTCTGTTGCGGCAGGTTTAGGTTCGGAGAAGTTTACACCATTAATTTGTTCTCCCATGCTGGATCCTTTCGTGGCTATGCTGTTTTTCTTCAAAAACGCAGCTGAGAAACCTGAAGCCCATACCTGTTTTAACAAGCCTAGTTAGTATCCATAAAGTTTAATCAATAAAAGATCTTGAAATGGAGAAATCTATAGCGTCCCCATATCCAAGCCAAATGTTTTAGCACAGAACAAGCTCAGCCTATGAAGGCAAGAAGCACCACTTACTGTAGGATCTGCAGCAGCAACAGGAGCTGAGTCCACTATGCAACCTTTAACCCTTCCCATCAATGATGAATCTTGCTTCTGAAACTTTTCCAAAATGGCTCCATATCTGCAAATGCAATAAATAGGCAATGCGGTAAATGAAAGGTGAAACAGCATTGTAACCTCATGGAATGACAAAAGATATTGAACTCACGTTAACCACCCGGTGTTGCTGAAAGTGTGAAATACGAGATTTTTCTTTGTTTCTTCATCCAACCAATCAGCCAAGTGATTGACTAGCGACTCGATGTTCTTCTCTGCCTTTCCTCCAACTTGGTAACTCATAATCTCATTCATGGGAAGAGTAAATGTAATGACATGGTAACCCCTTGATGTATACCACTCTGCATATTTCTTCAAATGCTTCTGCTTTGATCCAAGCCACCCCAGCAAAATCACAACAGTTTTATTCTTCTCCAATAAACAGCTCGAGGAACCAGACAAATCGATTGCACTAGTCTCAGGCAAATGCCACCTGTAGGAAACATCAGGAGCCACAAGCGAGGTCCCGACTGTGAATGCCACTGGTTTCGATGCCTTAGCTAATTCTGCAGATTGATAAGCGCTACGAAGAGCGAACAGAGAAGTAACAGAAGAAGCTAGATTACAGTTCGGATTACGAACTAGGAGATCAACATTTGGTACAGGAACACAAATCCTCGACACAAAAGATAAATCTGCCAGCTTCGAGGCCGATATTTGAGAAACCCACAAGGACCTTCTGTCCTGAACTGAGCTAGAAACTGAAGCAGCAATCTGCTCTGATGTAGAACCTCGAACTAATGATTTAAGAGAAGAAAACCTCTCAGAGACATCTGCAGACGCAGAAGCGGCAACAATAGCAGCAGCAGCGACAAGTGGCCGTTGAATGATCCCAGACAAAGAACCCATGATGGCCACAAAACAATCCAATATACTCCAAATCTAGCATACCAATCTCATTGATAGAAAACGATTCCTGTTTTATAGGAAGAGATAAATTTGTAATAAGTACAGTACAGACACACACAAGAAACACATGCTTAAAACGCGTTTTAAAACTCCACGATTGTAGGGACAAACTGTAAATTACCTGGAACCTTACTGTTGTTCCAAATCGGGCTGTACAACCCGACCTCAAAAGAAATTTGACTTGTCAGAGTCAAATCTCTATTTCTTCCCACCAAAAACGCTAATCTGCAAAGAAACGTTTCAAGTCAAACATCTATTTTAATCTAAACAATTTAAAAGCTAAACACTACAAGAAAATATTTCTAATGACGTTGACACAAGGGAAAAGAAAACGCTTTTCACTTCTGTTTTCCTAAAATCATGAGGATCCCACCTCCAAGAATGAAAAAAATTGATTTTTTTGATGGAATAATTCTCTTCCCCCAGAAATAATGAGAAAAACGATGAACAATGAAAAACTTTTTACCTCAAAATCAACAAAAGGGATTGGTTTACCACCAAAATGCTTATAATTGCCCCCAACGAAGACGTGGGGAAATCGAATTCCCAAATTTGCAAAGGACCCACCGCAAGAATTTTTCCCCACAAATGAAGAAAGTTCGAAAAATATGAAAGCCCAGGAAACTTAATCAATCTGATAGATCTAGACCGAAAACAAATGCAGCAAAACGTGGCAATGGCGACCTTCCCGTTTCATGGGAGAGAAGGCGTCGAATGAGAAAAAGATAAGCCGACAGAAAAGAATAAATTTTTATTATCCCCGAGAATTCGAAACAGCCTAAAATTTGAGTTTGAAAAGGAAAACAAACTCAGAAAAATGATGGGGGAAAAGAAAAGTAATATTGTGAATCAGAGAGGAGAGGAGAGAATAAAAACTCAGCAGAGAGAGGGAAAATAGATGCAATTTTGGTTTGCCTTTGTTAGGGTAAAGATGAATTGATGAATTGTCCAAAAACCCAATCTTTATATAAAACTCCCTCCAAATAGAGATATTTTATCAACTAAGAGAACCTCCAAAAGTTTTTTTTATCAACTATGGTTTCTTAACCTTAATAGAATGAAAAAAAAAAAGTACAAAAATGTATGAAAGAAGGAGAGAAGGTTTTTAAAAGACAGTTGTTAGAGATGGTTTATTTAAAATTTTAAAATCTAAATAAAAGTTAAATTATTATAAAATATATTTTTTTATTTTTTATTGTTAATGACAAATTATATTAATTCCTACATAATGTTGGCAGTGAGACTCGATCTCAAATTGTGCAAATGAGCTATCTTATGTAAATTTACCGACTGTCATTAGGCTAAGAGTCATTTGCTATTAATTTATTGTTTAAATACTTAAATTAAGAGTCTTAACATTGGAGCTGGTCTAATATATTGACAGAAACAACACCAAAATGTGAAAAATAGTTTATAGCATTAATCTATTAAATGACTTTTTAATATAATGAGTGTGAACATATAGTTTAAAAATTTTGGGATTAACCTTCAAATAAAAAATTACGGAACTATAGAAGGAAAATCAACTTTTTAATTTTTAACTTAAAGAAAACAACAACATATTTGGTCCGTAAAAGAAAACAATATATTAGTTTCTTAATTTTTTTTCTATTGTCACGTAATTATACAAAAGATGCATGCCAAGAATTATTTATTCCTTAGATAATCGTCATTGCATAACTTAGACTCATCCGTTATTTAGATAATTAATCATTGTAATTGCCTAGAGTTCATATATAGTTAGTTGATAAAACGAATTTAATTTGTGGCTTAGAAACATATGTTTATAAGGTGGAAAGAAGTGAAGAAGAATAATAATATCGTTAATCTCGTTTTTGTAAATATTTATTCAAGAATGGCATTTTTGTGTGTCAAGTTTGACATAAAAGAATATTCGATTAGGATATCCAAACAAATAAGAAAGAATAAGAGGGAATCTTGGTTTTACATTACGCCAAGTTGTTGTCCCCACCAACCTTCATTTCCATTTATTCTCCATCTTTTTTGGAATTATAAAAGTGGTTTACTCTCTCAGTGTTTTTGAAGAAGTCCTTCTCAGTGAACGATCAAAAATTGAATGTAGGCCATATAACATAAATATTAGGATTATTTAAATTCTTAAGTTTATGATTATTATTTTCAGTATTTTAAAAGTCTAAAAACCGAATGCAAATTAGAAAAATTAAACCCGAACCGAATCTAGTAAAATATCTAAATAGATTTTAAATTTATGTATCTAGAAAACCAAATTTAAACCCGAGCCGAAAACAAATCAAGAACCAGATTTAATTTTTTTAAAGTTGGTCTATTAAATCTTTTTTGTTATTTATATTTGAGATACTCGAACCCAAACTTATCTATAATAAACCAAACTATATTCAAATAATAAAATTATATGAATACGTTTTAAATCAAAAAAACAAAAAAAAAATATTAGAAAAACCAAAACCGAAAAAATTATTTTAATAACTCCTAAATCTATGTACCGGGAAATTTGAATCCAAACTCGAACCAGAACCGAATCAAGAATCGAATTTGTATCTGATGTATTTTTATTAAATTTTATTTTTTTGAATTGTTTCTATTAAATTTTATGAAGTTTGAGTTTTATTAATTTCTTATTTTGAACTAAAGCAATATATATTATAATAACACATTAAATATACATAAAAATCTATATTAATATTATTTTTCATAAATAGTTATGAATTTTAAATAGAGATATTTTCTGTTTTAAAATATAAGATACTTAGGAATGTTCATAATTTTTTTAATCTTCTCTTTTCTTTCTCCGCAAATGTAATATTTTATTTGATAAGTTGAGGGTCTCTTGGACCAGGTGATTACACCACAAGGCACGCAAAGACATAAACTCACTCATGCAAGCATGATTTACGATTCTAAACACTAAAAAGTCGAGCCTCTCGATCAATATAAATGATTTAGATAAGAATTTTGGTATTTGGGATTGATCCTTTTTTACTACAACAAAAAAAGATTGAAAAAAAAAACATTTAGGAAACAAAATATTTGATTTGTAGTTTGCTATTCTCTTTTCAAAACATAAAGCTTTTAGTTGTTTTTTGTCACCTTAATAGGTAAATAGCAACCACAAGCCATATTTTCTTAGGAGAAAAGAGATTAAACTTCTAAGAGTATTTATAAAAATTACAATAATAAGTTACAAAAATATTTCTTAAATTTTTAGTAAATCTCACCTACAATCTTTTAAATGAGAGACTTGTTAAAAAAAATTTGTCAATAGAGACTTGTTAATTTTGCTGAGATTTTTTTCTAATAAAAATTAATTTTAATATTTTATCATCCGAAAGAATATTATAAAAGATTTTTATTGATGATAGTCTAATAATAATAGAAAATACTAAATTCTTTAACTATTGTCCACTTATGTCTCGGCAGATTAAAGTTTTAATTTTTTTTGTCAACGCCATATTATATTGTTATAACCCAAAGATAGAGAGTTACATCAAAAATCATAAGCAGAATCCATTATACAACAAGTGAAAGTATCTGCTTTATATTTAAGAAAGTGAAAAATTACATATAAAGATATAAATGTAAATAAATTAAAATTTTAGTTAAAAATGGTTTTTAATATATAATAAATAAATCAAATATACCCTAAAAATCGTATAAAAACACGGTAGAGTAACTAAAAATCATAAAATATCAAAATTTATTATAATTTTGTATAGAGAGGATATGATATGTCATTTAAAAAATAAACTAGGAAAAAATACAATTGTCTTTTAACTCAAACATTTAACTTACGTTCCTTCTATATTTAAATACTTAGATTCTCAAAATATTGTCTTTCTAAATATTAGAAAACATGGCATCCTTAACTATTGCCCACCTATGTCTCGGCACATTGAGGTTTTAGTAAAAAAAAAAATTTATATATATTATAATAAAATTAAATATACCCTAAACAAAATCGAAAAAAAAAAACATAGTAGAATAACTAAAAATCATAAAATATCAAATTTATTAAAATTTTGTATAGAGAGGATATGATATGCCATTTAAATAACAAACTAGGAAATAATACAAATGTCTTTTAATTCAAACATTTAACTTATGTTCCTTCCATTTTTAAATACTTAGATTCTAAAAGTATTGTCTTTCTAAATATCTCTAATCAAAACATATTGTACTATTTGTGAACATTTCTCTCCTTTTTTTACAGAAAGTTTTTCTCTCGACTATTTGGTAAATCTTGGCTTCGATTCTCTTCTCCAACTTCAATTTTTAAGAGAAATTGTCTGCTTCACTGTTTGGTATTGGCTTCAATTTCTTTTCTCTTTTTCTTTTGTTTTATTTTGTTTTGTGTTTTAGTTTTGGGTGATTAACTAATATGGTGCATATAATATAGGTAATTATTTAAATGGAGCATGTTCTTGGAGTCTTACTAGGATGGTGTCTATTTTTTAAAACTATTTTACCTTTATTTTGTTTGAAAAAAATGTATTTACCAAATGACATAAATGAAAAATGTCAAAACGCGGCCCTTTGTAGTAGACTTTCAAGCGTAGATTTGAGTTAGACTCTACTTGGTGTAATAGACTATTTGTGAACTTGTTGTAGACCTTGAAGTTCTTTATAGTAGACTTATGTATGACGCACAAACCCCTCGTAGTAGACTTTCAAGGTATGTATAGTAGACTTTGACATTCATCATGATAGACTTAAGAAATCACCCAGTCCTTCGTGGTGGACTTTAACGCCAGGCTTTGAGAAAAAAGAAATTTGTATGTGTAGTAGACTTTAAGTGAACGTGTGGTAGACTTCATATTTCCTTATAGTAGACTGACATATATCGAACAAATGCCTCGTAGTAGACCTAATAGACCGAAATTAAGGAGGTGTAGTTGACTTTTTTGTCAGGTGTAGTAGACTTTGAAGACCAAAATGGTAGACTTAAGTAAATCACCCAACCATTCGTGGTGTACTTTAAAGCATAGCTGTCAGAAAGAAATTCCTTTAGTAGACTTTCAGAGAACGTGTGGTAGACTTCCAAGTTCTTTATAGTAGACTCACGTATGACGAACAAACCCCTCGTAGTAGACGTAATAGACTGGAATTACGGAGGAAATTTCATTGTGTAGTAGACTTTCATGGCAGGTGTGGTAGACTTTGGAGAGCATAACAGTATACTTAAGTAAACGTGTGGTAGACTTAAATCATGACTTTTGAGAAAGAAATTCCTATGTGTAGTAGACTTCTTCGTAGACTTTAAGTGAACATGTGGTAGACTTCCAAGTTCTTTATAGTATACTCATGTATGACGAACAAACCCCTCGTAGTAGACCTAATACACTCGAATTACGGAGGAAATTCCATTGTATAGTAGACTTTCATGGAAGGTGTGGTAGACTTTGGAGAGCAAACTGGTAGACTTTAAAGCATGGCTTTTGAGAAAGAAATTCCTATGTGTAGTAGACTTTAAGTGAAATTGTGATAGACTTAGAAGCTCTTTATAGTAGACTAACATCTGGTGAACAACCCTTCGTAGTAGACCTAATAGAATGGAATTAAGGAGGAAATTGCAATGTGTAGTAGACTTTCATAGCATGTGCAGTAGACTTCGAAGACCATACTGGTAGACTTTAGTAAATCACCCAGCCATTCGTGGTGGACTTTAAAACATGCCTTTGAGAAAGAGATTCATATTTGTAGTAGACTTTAAGTAAACGTGTGGTAGACTTCCAAGTTCTTTATAGTAGACTCATGTATGGCCTAATAGACTGGAATTAAGGAGGAAATTCTAATGTGTAGTAGACTTCAATGGCAGGTTTAGTAGACTAATTGTATGTATTTGAGTAATACATTTGTATGTGTAGTAGACTATCTATTTTTGTGTAGTAGACTTAACAATATAAGAAGTGAAAACAGTGTTGTAAACTTTGATTATTTAACCTAGAATAAGAAGACAATTTTGCCCATCAATTATTGTGGTGTACCACCTCACCCACCTCCTTCATTTCGTTTATTACGCCGTACACCAACCACCTCCATAGCCAAAACTCAAAAATTGTACTAATTTCTCTTCTATTTGGATTTTGATTTTTTACTTTGGAGGTATGGAGCAAATCATTTTAGTTTGTGGTAAGTGGAAAGAGGAGAAAAACGAGTGGGTTTTCAAGGTAGATAACTCTCATGGATGTAAAATAGTTGGAGTGGGTGAAAATGTTAGTTTTGATGAGTTCCTCAAGATTGTGTATGAAGATTTTGGCATAAATCATGAGATTTATGAGGTTAATGTCAGCTAAATGCCAATAGGGCTGATGCAATTCCTACCAAAAAATACTCCTTCGGTCATAGTTAATAACACAAGGCAATTGGGAGGTTTTGTGCAACAATTTAGGAGGGCGGCCACTCGGCTCTGTGTTGAGATTGTGCAAAGATCTACTGGTGTAGAGCACTCCAAAGTAGCTGGTAGATGTGAGGGTAAGTGGGGGGCTACGTCTGGTGGACTTTCTCAAGAAGTTAGTGGACGTTCACAAAAAGTTGGTGGACTTTCACAGCAATTTGGTAGACATTTGTAGATTAATATCAAAAAAGAAGCTGACCATTTTGAAGAGGATGATGATGAGGAATTCATGTTCGATTACTGTGAGGATGTGGATGGTGCAAGCTTAAGTGATGAAGATTTTATAAGCCTTCGAAGGAAGGTTAAAGAAGAAGAAAATTTAAACTTGTCTCAGCAAAAGAAAGAGTTGGGAAATGATGAGTATTTGGGTGTAGAAATAAGGTCATTGCAATTAGCTGTTGGACAAGTTTACTCCACTAAAGATGAGCTGGAAAAAAGGCTGAAAATCGTTTTGGTTCTAGAGAGGTTCGACTATGATGTTGTTAGTTTGTCGCCAATCTTATTGGTGGTACAATGTTGGGTTCGAAAATGCAAATGGAGAGTACAAGGATCACATATTGATGAGAGTCCAAGTTTCCACATCAGAAAATATTGTCAGGTACACACGTGCTCTGTCACCGAGCGATCCAGCCGTGCTCGCCAAGCAACTCCATATGTGTTAGGACGTGTATATTTGGATTTTGTAGGTGGTGTATGAGCATTATGTTCTTCCATGTCATGTTGCCGAAGCACTGAACAAACGTTTTGGCATAAAGGTACTACATTAATCTTGTTTAATAGACATTACTTTAAGTTTAGTAGAGTTTACATAACGTCTACCAAAAGGTAGACTTTTTGAAGTAGTGAACTGTTTTATAGTGTAGTAGACTTTGTCAACGAATAATACTCGTTTAATGGTGTTAAATAGTTTAGTAGAGTTAACATAACATCTACCAAAAGGTAGACTTTACATAATCTATCATTAGTTTGGTGGATGTTACAAATAGTTTAGTAGACTTTTACGGTAGACGATTGAAAACATATTGGTAGATTTTACCAATAGTTTGGTAGACGTTCGTTATTCATGGTAGACTATTTATAACGTTCTCCGCTATTTGCACGCAGATGAAATACTGGAAGGCGCATTGTACCTTAAATCATGCACGAGCTCTATCTATTGGAAGTTCAGAGAATAGTTTTAAAGAATTACCTTCATACTTGTATATGATTAGACGTGCAAATCCAGGAACACTAATCAAGATTGAAGTGGACAAAGATGATAAGTTTAAGTTTCTATTCATTGCATTTGATGCAAGTATTAGAGGTTTTCCCTACATGCGAAAGGTTTTTGATGTGGATGAGACATTTCTGCAAGGAAAGTATAAAGGTACTATACTCACTGCGACAATGCAATATGGAAATTCAATATATTTCCAATGGCTTTCGTTGTGGTTGATACAGATAATGATGAGTCTTGGGAATAGTTTTTCAGAAAACTCAACCGTGTTATCCCTGATGATGATGAACTGGCCATCATTTCAGATAGGAATAGATCAATAGGCAAAGCAATTGCAACGGTGTATCCACTTGCTGCTCGAGGAATTTGCACTTATCACTTACGTAAAAACATTCTTGCTAAGTTGATTCAACATACTCATTACTTTTTATTTAAAACTTCCCAAACTCATGTTTCTACTGTGGCTTTCTTAATGAACACAAGAAAGTATGAGTTTACACACAATCCTCGTTCACCTTAGGCATTATTGCATCGGTTTCATCAGTAAACACAAGAAGGTACGGGTTTTACGCACATTCCTCATTTACCTTAGGCGCTATTACATCAGCTAGAGAATGGGAAGATTAATTTTTCTTTTTTTTTACCTCGTCTTTCTTAGTGAACACAAAAATGTACGGGTTTACGCACATTCTCCGTTCACCTTAGGCGTCATTGTAAGAGTTGAATTATTAGGGGATTCATTAGTTAGTTTCTGCCAAGCTAGAATCATGGAAGGAAAATATTCAATGTATCTCAAGCCCCTAATTCAGAAATGATATATTCAATTTAAAAGGAGATAAACTAGGTCCTTCCAAGACACAACATAAGCACATGTTTCAAAGGTGAACAATTCATCTAATCAATTTTCTAAAGGGAAAAACCGCAAGTCCAAAAATTCACTATGGTTACTAGCCAATCAACCTAGCAAGAACGTATATCATCAACAAGATAATTCCCAAAACTCTAGACTCAATCCCATATGAATACAATGCAACTACATGAACTTTGAAGGATGCATTTTTAGAATTTTTTAAATTTCTATGGATTTTCTATGCCTTAATGAGATGCATGATTTATGAGGGAAATTAAAACTAAGAAACACAGAAAATATGTTAATAAAGTTTAAGATTCTTCCCCAAAATTAAACGATACAGTCCTTTGTGTAATCAAAGTCGAAAAGAAAATCGTAGACTAATCAATGTAAATGTATATACAATGAAATAAGATTTGAAGTTTGTTACCTTACTAGGAGAGAGACCATCATGTCGGATTGTTATCTAGGCTGGTGGCGTGGTGTAACACTCGAGTCGCGGCTGAGTGAGAACTCGAGTGGCGGTAGTAGCTCAGGCTTGTGTGGACACGAGATGGTACTCGAGTTAAAGTGGCGTGGCGTGGCGCGGTGTGTGCGAGTGACTCGAGTGAGGACTCAAGGTAGTCGTGCGGACTCGAGTGGTGACTCGAGTGTTATCCTATCTGGAAAGCTCGAGAGGATGTGTTCCAAACACCTTTTTTGACTCGAGTTGCTCTTATCATCATGACTTTTGACAGCTTCACATTTTCCCTTTATCTTGGTGAACAAATCGAGTTTACTAGCTTGCTGAAACTCAAAATCAAAAACTAAAGAAACGAAACAATGAAATTGGTTAAAAACATAATCTAAAATATTTACAAAGAATATCATGGGACTTCCTCCCAAGTACGCTTGTTTATAGTCACTTAGCTGGATTTCTCATTCCCACTAGATTTGGGGCGATTCAGAGAGAGGAGTTGAAGTCCCCTACGAATTGGTTCTATTAACCATGTACAACTTGAATTTTTTCCCATTCATTGGAAGATCATCTCCGTTATTGCTAACCAAAGTGATTGTTCCACAAGGCATAACCTTTTTGACGCTAAATGGTCATGACCAATCTAATTTGGATTTTGTTGGGAAGAGAAGCTGCTTGACTTTAGAAAATGGTTTGGGACACTTGCTACTTTTCACCTGGTACTCAATTACTCCATCCACAAATCCATTGGGTTGCAGAACTATATCAGGTCCAAGGTCCAATTTGGGGATCTTGCATCCTTAGGAGGTGATTGTGCAGTCTCATTGCAAGTAAACAGAGATTTAAGGCTTCTCCCGTCAACAACCTCCTCATACATGGGGGGTCTCCTCCAATAGTCGCTAGGTTTGCCACTCTTAACCAATACAACATGAGAACGCTTAAGAGGTTTGACGTCCATATGGTTCAATCCCTCAATTGAGAAGCTTTGTCCTTCAATAGTTGGCTTCCATTTTTCCTCATTATTATCAAATTTCATTTTGAGGTCTTTCCCAAGGTTAAAATCGATTGTTCCACTTCACACATCAATCACTACACCAGCTGAGGCTAAAGAGGGTCTAACAAGGAGTGGTGGATCTTGTGGTTCTTCATCCATATCCAGTACCACAAAATCTGTGGGAACTTCCACGTTGTCAATCTTAATTGGCAGATCCTCCAGCAAACCATATGACAATCGAGTAGACCTATCAGTTATGATCAAAGAGAGCTTACACTGCTAGTAGTTGTTGAAATCTAACCTTTTAGCAGGAGAGAGAGGCATTAGGCTGATTGAAGCTCCAAGATAATATAGACATTTGTTGAAGGTTAAGTGACCCAATGTGCATGGTAAAGTGAATGTTCCAGGGTCCTCTAACTTCTCTTGCACTACCCTCCTCAGTGTGATGACACATCACTTATGTGTCTCTACTCCTATACTCTCTACTTCCTTAGTTCTCTTCTTAATTGCATCTTTAAAAAACTTTTGGTAAGGAGGCATCAACATAAAAACGTCCAATATAGGGACCTTGAGCTCAATGCCTTGAATTTGCTTGTCAAAGAGCGCTTTGTACTTCTCAACAACCTCCTTTTGCAGCTCTGTGGAAAAGGCAATTACTGTTTATAAGTCGGAGGAACAAACTGTTTCACCATTTCCAGTGGAGTTAACTGTTTTTGTGCAGCAGATGGTGGCACTCGAGTATCGTTGTGGAGTTGAATTTTTGGTGAGATTTTCTCTGCTGACAATGGAAAAATTTGTTGCACTTGGCTAGGGTTAACTCTAGTTGCAAGGTCGAGTTGACTTTCTGGTGTTGATATTTCAGTCTTATCATTGATGAGATTATCCTCCCCCTCTTGAACGACATTGTCCTCAGTGCATGTATCCTTCCCAACACGTGGAAAAAGCTCTTTGCCACTAGTCAACGTAATAGATTGGGCAGTGTATTCTTTTGGATTTTGAATGGCCTTTCCTGGTAGTTAGGATGATGCTTGTTGACTTTCAAGATACATGAGTCTGACATTCAATGTCTTAAACTTACAAGTGAGGTCGATGTGATGCCTCAATTTTGGAGTGTACATCAGTGAATTTCTTTATGAGCTCAGTTGATGTTGATGTCTAACCTTTAAGTATCTGTTGCAGAATATCCATGACCTCAAGCTTCTGTTGAGGAACAAGAGGAGCTGGAGGTTCGTATCCTAGGGGCACTGTCTGACTTGGTTGATAACTCTGGTGGTACCACTACTTAGGGATGTATGGATTGGATTGGCATTTTTGTTGCTTGGGTGGGTATACTTGGTCTTGTGGGTTAGCAATGTTGGTGCTTTTGTATAAGAGGTTTAGATTTTGTTTGTAGATCTTGTAGGGTTTGTATCCACCTCCCTGGTTCTGAACATAACGAACTTCCTCAATCTGATTATCTTCCTCATACTCAAGTTCTTCTTGACACACGTGGTGGATTGGTTTCTGATGTACTGATAACAGTCTGTCCAATTTTGCATTCAGCGCGTTGATTTCTTTTCTGCTTACGGGGTCAGAGTGTACCATACCTGACACAGTTCTATCGTATTCTTCTTTGTATTGACCATCTGCTTGAGCTAAATTCTCCACTAGCTTCCAACTTTCATCAATATCCTTGTTGGAAAAATTCTCATTTCTTGTTGTGTCAAGGAGCATACGTATCTTCGGATGAACGCCACAGTAGAGTGTGTTGAGTAGAGACTCAATGATAAAGCCATGATGAGGGCATTGAGATTGGTACGTTTTGAACCGCTCCCAAGTTTCATAAAAGATTTGCCATTCTTTTGTGCAAAGTTGGAGATTTTATTGTGGAGTTTTGCAGTCCTTGATGTGGAGAAGTACTTTGTTGGAAAAGCTCGCTTACAGTCATCCCATGAAGTGATTATGCATGTAGGTATGTGCTTTTCCCAGAGTCGTGCTTTGTCTCCCAACGAAAATGAAAACAACCAAAGTTTCAAGGCATTCTTGCTGACCCCATTGATTTTAACCATGTCACAAAGTCTTTCAAATTCATCCAGATGGTCAAGGGGATCTCAGCTGATATCCCGTGAAATTTGTTGATCTGAATCATGGCAATTGTACCGCTTTTAATCTCAAAATTGTTGTTAGGTATGGCAAGAGGTACAATCCCATGTCGCAATGTGTGTGTGCTAGGCGCATCACCAACCCCAATCGTTTGAGGCCTCCTTAGGTGAGGTCCCATTGCTGGCATATCTTGGGGAAGTTGATGTGTGTTCGACCCGATTGGGTGATGCATTGACATGATAATCTCTAGATCAGAGTGGATATAGTTTCTCTGCTTTTTCAACTGACGTGGGAGTCTGTCGATACTGTCTTTGAAATTGAGAAGGTTCTGACTGCCTTTGGAGTGTGTATGCATGCAACAAGTGAGCTCAACTCCAGTGGTAAGGTCAAGTTGAATAGTAGAGTTGCAGAGTCCCATGAGACAGAACCATAAGTAAGTGAGCAACGTGGAAGAAAAAGTACTTGATCTCAGAAATTCTAAAATTCTAAATGTAGCTAACAAAACCCAGTTGACAACAGCACCAATTTGTAACAATATTTTACTCTGTTTTTCAAATCCTATTATATCGATGTGTCATTGTAGTATAATAGGTGTCATTCGAAGTGGTAGAGTAACCAGCAATTAGAATATGATAGACTACTCTAATTCAAGCCAGATCAGTTCAGTGGTTTGTTATCTATCAGCCTAAGTGAGCAATTTAAACAATGAGAAACAAAAGTAAAAATGAAAAATAAACACTGAAACGAAGTGAAGTGGAAAGTAAACGCCAGAACAAAGTGCATTAAAGAGCACACAACGTGACAAAATGCAGTAAAAAGCAAATAGCGTGACAAAGTACAGTAAAGAGCAAAATTCGAGTGTGAGCAAAAGATGAGAAAAAGGGTTTCTTAAGGGGCAGAGATCATGGACCAGCGTTTCACTTAAAATAGCCAAATCGCTTAATAAACTCAACAGGGCGGATCTCTAAGCAATAAACTTATAACTAATGAGTCTACTACCGTGACAAATAACCTTAGTAAAGCTATCAACTGACTTTATCATCATAAGTGTTTAACAACCCAACTAGAGTAAAACACTAGTTTAAACGAGCCTAATAAACAACTTAGACAACTAATCTCTTAGGCTAAGAATGTAGATTTTTGAGACGGTTAAATCAAATAGTTCAACACACCTGTCGGGAGCTAAACGTCTAAGATCATTTTTCAATTGATCAGAAAGGAACAAACATTAATAACACCGAAACAAAAGAGATCAATATTATTCTACTCTTAAGCGACTTAGAAAACCTTAAGGTCCATGCTAGTCTAATTTGTTCCCTAAGGAACCCTAAGTTAACTACTCAAATTTCATGGGTAAAATAATTAAAATAACAATCAAAGTGGGAGACATAATAATAAAATTTAGAAAGTAAACTTAGAATAAAAGCAAACTGAAACTAAATTAAAAGATCAGAAAACAAAAGTAGAATTCTTGTTTTAGAATTACAAGAATGAAAAGCTCAAAAGGTTTTAAAGCAACGTTCAAACTTTGATCCCCTTCTTTGTAACACTATGGGGGTATTTATAACAATCCCCCATTAAACCTAAAAAGTAAAAACGAAGAAAAACTAAGAAAGATAGGTGACTCGGCTTCGTGGGCCGAGCCGAGTCATTGGGCCGTCAAAGGTGCAGTGGACTCAGCCCATCAAAGGTGAAGTGGAACCGGTCCGTCAAAGGTGTAGTGGACTCGGCCCGTCAAAGGTGAAGTGGCCTCGGCCCGTCAAAGGTGAAGTGGACTCGGCCTATCAAAGGTGAAGTGGACTCGGCCCGTCAAATGTGAAGTGGACTCAACCCGTCAAAGGTGGCTCCGCATGCCATCCGAGTCTCATTGGGTCAGTTACCGTTTAGTGCCAATTCGAGTCCCGTTGGATGAGTTATCGTGGAGTGCTAATCCGAGTCCCAACTTCTTATAAATAACTTCAAATGCAATGTGTATACTATGCAAATGTAACACATGCAAACAAACTACAAATGACTCGAGTGTGATGGAAATGCATCAAATATGTATGAAAACTGAACTAAAAATGACTCCTAAGATAATTTAAAATGCGTGTATGTCATTTCTTGAGCTCACTTATTTCAGTTTTGAGATTTTCAGTCATCAGCACGTTCCAAAACCTTGTTGTTCAAGTCGCGAACAGAATCACCAAGGCCAAAGATAGAACGCTTAGATACATCAGACTCTATAGGAAATGAGGGGTGATTTACATCATAGTCGTAATTGGCCATGAGCTTGTTGACAACCCCCATCATTTAAGATTTAAAAAATGACCATAAAAGGTCCTCAAAGTTAAAGAAAAAAACTTACAAATCTAATGGTGTGAGCAACGTCGATCTAATCTTCCTTACACTTCAAATTATCGAACAAGGGGACAGAACAACCCCTAGGCTTTCAATGACGAAGGAGCCCCATACCAAAGTGATACTCAATAACAGGCCACGTGTGATCAAGCTTGAACTCCCACCCGTAGCGAGAAGCACTGTCGTAACCCGAAACATTTTAGTGTTTTTCTCAATTCAGTTTTTGTTCGGAGAAGCAGCTCAAGCACGCTTAGGACATGGCTCGCGAGCTCCATCTCCACTAGTTGGAGATGTGCAGGGATCATGAGTAGGAGAACCGAGAGTTAGGGTCTTAAGATCCACCACGTCAACGGCTTCGGGTCCAGCAGTGGGCCCGACATCTTTCTCTGAGGGAGGATCATTCGTTTTTCAAGAAGACGAATAACCATTCAGCCATATCAGCCAAAAAACCAAAACAAATACTTGTAAATAAAACGTCACCCATAAAAATAATAGCACTAGTAACATGCATACAATAGCAAAAAAGCTTTACCCTTTTTGCGACAAGCTAAAGGGTTTGGAAGCCTAGGACCCTTTGATTCTCTGCTGGGTAAGGCCGTAGGATTTTCCATTGGATACAAAATAAGAAGATTAGTCAGAAAAAGCTTCACGAATACGTGCCGGAGAGAACGAACTCAAATCAACCTGACTACAGTTCAACTGACGAACTAAAGATCTCAACGATTCGGTCGAAAGAACAAGATTGTAACGAGCTAATCTAACAAAAAGAAAGAAACGTTAGCTCAATGCTCCCGCGATAAAAAAATCATCAGTTAAAACATGATGAAGTCAATAAACATCCCCTTAAATGGCAAGCATGTCTCACCAATATTAATATATTTCGTAGTAATAATCCTTTCAGGTGGGAAAGACCCAACGAGGAATTCGTTCGGATTGAAAGGAAAGAACTTCTCCATCCATCCATCCTCCCGATAAGCAGCCCAATTACAATTTTTATTCCTTTCCTAGGAACGAGGTAGAAATACGGACAGTCACCAAAGCGTGTGATTTGAAATAATTATTAAAAAACCACACGACATATCGTTTTCCTGCACTCTAAGGCGAGAGTAAAGATAGCAAGATAAAAGCGAACAAAAGAAGGCGTAAGTTAGAAAAGAGAGAGACCAAGCAAATGAATCAATTCAAGTAACAGAGAGGAAATGAGAATGATTAGATTGCATACATCAAAGTACAAAGTGGTTCCAAACAAGTAGTGGGAAGAAACATCCTCTAGCGAAATAGGAAGACGAAGGTGGATGGACCCAGGAACGTGATGATGCAGGTGAAACTCCTCAAGATCTTCGGCGTTAACAACCTGTAACTCGGGAACAAAGGGAGATTCGAACCGTCTGCACAACAAGGGCGGAATTTTGACCAAATTAGGGCATCAGGGCTAGTTGTCTCACCAGATGATGACATTGCAACGAGAAAGAAAGAGAAGATTTTCAAGAAAGGCGATAAGATACTAAAACCTAAAGCAAAATGCATTAAATAAAAAGAAAGTGGCAGAATCTGAACCGTATCGGCTACCTCAGAGCAATAGTAACTAATTGTTGGACATAAAGAGACAATTGTGAGTGAGGTAAGAGAAAGAACTTAACCTTGGAAATCGCATGACGATTTAAAGAGGTGACGATGTTCAGCGGCGAAGAAAAACACAGAGCAAGCTAAGTTAAGGCATAGCCATTTATATGGAGAAGTCGATAAGATCAAAATCTAACAATCCGACTGGATAATCTCAGACTCAACAAACTTTAAAGTTTGAAAATTGCAAGTAAAAACCACGATCTGGCGGACGGTTGAGGAGAAGAAACGTTCCTAAACTCAGAAGAAACAGGCCCCATGATGAGAAAGAATAGGGACGAAAGAAGTTACGAAAAGCGGAAAAAAAAAGAGAAGAAAGAGGCCGAATTGAAGTCTCGGAAAGTATAAATAAGAAGATAGAATAAACAAAAGTACTCTGTTTTTTGTATTTGAAACTTTGTAAGTAAGCTCATTTAATCAATATAATCACTAATTTTATCTCTTTGTCCTTTACTTCAGTTAGCTCACAACTAATTTAACCTCGGTTAATCAATCCATCATCATCATCAACACTTATATTCTAAATACTTCATGTTTATTTAAAATTATTATCTACCATCCATAAAGAGACATATTCTCCGATATTATAATTGGAGAAAGCAAAACACAATAGTAATCGTAAATGAGTTCGTATCTGCGGAAGTGTTTGCAATGGTTACTCTGCAGATTTCATTATTAGAATTCGGTTTCAAGAAATCGCATGATCTGCGTGATAGAGTTTGGGGGATTTAGAGACTTTGATTATTGACACACACACTAAAAAAAGGGTTCCCATTTCGATATTTACATATTAAGCGTTGAAGCAACTCATTTATCCGTTCTTTAAGCAAAATAGAGCACACTTTTGCTAGAATTATAACTCGCTTATATTAGAGAGGGAAAAACAAAATTTACAAACTTAAACAAAGATTTGTTTTGTTTTGTTCTGTATAAACTCACAGAATCCTTCACACTAAGAGAGGCATATAAAAGACCCGCCAAAGCCTTAAATAGCAAACGACCAAAGTTTGCCTGTAAGAATACTCTTCTCCATCCATATCAATACCTGGTGCTATTTCTCCTTCCCCACCACTTCCTCTTCACCTTCTCCATCGAACCACTGCTCTCTTCGTTCCCCAGCTTGTTCAGTATCAGTTTCGTTTCTCGCAATCTCCCTCCATAGTCCTTTTTCCATGTCTCAAACATCTGTTTCAGCCTCCTAAGCTCTCTGTCAGGATTCAAGTTTGCTTCCGCTTGACCAGATTTTACTTCCACTAAGAACTTTGCGTCATCACCAAACACTTGAGCTCTCTGTTCGAATTCCTCTGCTAACCGCCCAATCACGCTCAGACCCGCACTCATAGGTTGTAGTCTTGACCCTCCTCCGTTAGTCGTTTGGCTCCTGAAATGGTTACTGCTTGAATCCCATTCCGTTGCATCACTTGCATTGACCGATGCATCAGAGTTTCTTGCAGAGTCCTCAACCGCTAGGCTTTTCTTTGCTATGGAAAGACTGGATTGCAAAGACCGCATTTGCTTTTGCCAAATTTCTTCCATTGATTTCATCTTCGTCTCGTATTCTGACCACCTGTTCTCATACTGTTGAAGTCTCTGCTGAAGTATATCGTTCTCTTCTTCTTTCTCACGCAGAGCAGCTTCCGCTTTGAGTACCCTCCGTTGGAGCTCGGAAAGAACAGATGCCTTCACTAGAACCTCGCCTGACTCATTTCTCTGTGAAGTTGTTTATTACCGATGCAAAAGTAGATCACATCAGTGGGATGAAAGAAAACTAATAGATACCGTGAGAAGATAGAAATGTGAATATAATAACCCTTTTACCTGAGGGCCTCCAGATTTTAGCCATCCAATATCCCCTGAGCATCTTCTGACCAACCAACCACGAATTGCTGCAAAACAGGTTACAGTATCTCAGTATTCAACTATGAAAATCAGTTTGAGATCTCTCTTAATCAGAAGATCTGCAACATCTAAAAAACTCTCTTACCTGATTGTATCACAACTGATGCATCGGTTATGCCTTTATACTGTTTCCTAGTAGTCTTGCTTTTAACTTGGCTTTGTATAGTTGCAGCAGCCCTACGCCTCCTTCGTAACTCGGCAAACTCTTTTCTAGTTTTCTCCCCACGAACAACTGGACAGAAAAGAGGTGGGAAGACGCCATCTCAGGTTATGCTCAAAACATTTCCATCATAATGAGATTAAGATGCAAAACCAAGGTAATGAATTGAGACAAAAAAAAAAAGTTATACATGACTGCAGTATAGAAATTCCCATTTTAAGCTCCTTAAGGTGACAGCGTGCTTGGTATCCTCTAAAAGAGCTTTGAACACGTAATATACCATGGAGAGTGCGATTCCTCGTATCCTCAAGAACTCCAATCTGCTAGGCACAAGAAACTCACTATTCCTGCCCATTCAGAAAGAAGTCTTTAACATCAACTGACTAGTGATTGTACCTGGCCGGTTCTGAAAAACAACTTTGTGTAGCCAACTTGATACATCTCTGGCAAGATATTAAACTGATGAAGAATCGCAACTGAAACACTTAGAGGATCTTTATCAGCAACGTTCTCCACCAGAAGGAAGCCATACCTGCAGTATGATCATTTTAAAGTACAACATGGTTACAACTTAAGAAGAAAAGCCTGTAAGGTCCCTTGAATAACTACTATAGAATCAATGGCATTGCAACCTTCGGGAAAATTTCTGATGAGACATTCTTGTAGGAAATCCAGACCGTGAAATCCGGACCACTTCTAGGACCCCACAACATCTTAGCTGTTGCAAGACAAGCCGTTGCTCATACAATCCAGGAGACTGCACATTATTTGGCTTGATGCAGCGAATGAAATGTGGGGTAGTGTTCCCTAAACGTTGCATCAATTGGAAGAGTTGACTCTGCAAAAAACCCAGGTAAGCTCATTAATTATCAAATATCATAGACAAAGAGATGTGCTGTTTATATAGTGTACGCAGAAGCCTTTTGGATTAAAAAGGAGCATTCAATATTTGTAGCTAGAGAGGCAAAAATTGGTAATTTTGATACAAACCACAAGCTTTGAAGATTTCTAAGCAATATTCTTGCCATCATATCTATGCAAATTATGAGCTTTGACGTAAAGAAGGTAGCCAAAATAAAGCAACATCAGGTTTATTATTAGTGCCGAAGTATCCTACCTTAAATTTAGTAGCCACGCTCAACCGCTGGGAATCAGCACCACCTGCTTTGTATAGAGGACCGACAACAGGTTTCTCAGATTGGATCAGCATGCTAGAAGCAAATGCTTGACGAAGGAGGGAAGAACAAGAGGACAAAAGTTTAATAGAATCCAAATGCAACAGGTCTCTGTTCTTCTCCAGAAATCCAGACGTCTCATAAGTAACCTGATTCAGAAAAGCAATAAAAAAAATGCAAGCTGTCAAGAAGCATTCATGACCAACACTAGGCCCTTGTCTTATTTTGAATACTGCACAACTGGGAAAGATCCCACAGATCCAAACTATAAAATGCCTTTTAAAAATTTACTGGAATGTCCTGTAAACATTGGTGTCACTGAGATTCTAAGAGCTATTACCTCTCCTGCATAATGCACGACAGTGAAAAGCTTCCCTTTATCTCCTCTAAAACATGGATTAGAAAGTAGATGCTCTTTTAGCTTGTTTGCAAGTGTCAAATCTGTTCCATTCGGAAATGTAGATTCCTCATCCAAAAGAGAGAGCAGCCCCAATGGTTTCTGCACAAACAAGAGACTTATAATTGCCTTAAAATAAATGTTACTGACAAAAAGGAGCCATTTCACCATATAAAATGCGGTAATCTAGTGTGGTAAAAGTTGAACTCTGTTATCTTCTTATTAGGATGTCCATCTCGCTTCCTAATCTATTTTCTTCTTATTATCTACCTTCTCAAAGAGACTAAGACAATCCTGGTTGTCTTCAAAATCAACCCTTGTCCAGTCAATGCCATCCTGGATATATTCCTGAAACCGTAGAAAGGAATATTAATACCTTGGTTTAGAGAAAGTTGAGCTTTTAGTTTGTAATTTTATGCGAATGCACGACACAGTTTTTTTTTTACATGAGCCCATATAGTTCATTCAGAAAGGGGCAGCTTTACCTCTTGCTCTAGTTTGAACAGGTGACGGTTAAAGTGTTGCTGTAATCTCTCATTTGCATAATTTATACAGAACTGCTCAAAGCTATTTTTCTGCAAAGGAATGTAAAGTTGTTCACCGAAAAAATTTAGACATATCTGCAAAATGTATCACACAAATGCAAATAGATATTCAGGGGCGAATTTAGATGGACTCTTTTTCTGTTAAGACATTTTCTTCGCCATTTCAACTACAATCAGCAATTCATTGCCGAAAGAATTCAAATATTTAACACTACGTAGGGATGTCATTGCAAACTAAAGGTCTAATGATAGCTGATAGCAACAGTTTTACGAGAAACACAGAGTGACAGACCAGGAACATACATTAAATGATTCAAAACCGTAGATATCAAGGATACTAATAGATCTGCCGGTTCGCCTCTTTCCCACTGCAAGAGAGTTATTGATCTGTTCAACTAGCCAGTCAAACAGGCACGAGTAGATTGATTTTGCTAAAGCATCTCTTGCATCAATGGCCTGAAAAAAATAAGAAATACGAAAAATGTAAAGTACAAGAAAGACAAGAATTGTTACAAAACTAAAAATGAGCAAAGAAAAGGAATACTGTCACTATCTTCGCAGGAATTAACAATCTACTATGAGACTTGATCCCAAACTAGATTGAAAGCATTGATTCCATATTATTGTGAAGCATAGATGCTAATAACAAAATGCAAATGCAAGACTCGAGAGATAAACCAGAACAAAAGATTTTACTGTCAGTTTACTAAGTCGCCTCTCTATATTGACTCTACAAACCCTATTTCAAGTCTAATTACACCAAAAAAAAATACAAGCAAATCTTGTAGAAGGCATATACCTGCGGTAACGTTAGCGTCTGTACAATGGTATCACTCCTAACTCTCATGTTACGTTTCGATAAAGTTAGCATAAGCTCATTGGTGGTGCACCCAATCAATTTAGCAACAGTTGACAAACCTGAAAAGACAAACAAAAAAGCATGTGGGTAACCTTCCTGCCAGATAAGGCATACATATTCAGCAGCAAACATTTTCGTTTCTAACACCAAGAACCAAGAGAAATGAAACAGAAAGTTCAGAGATGACAATAGTATAAAGAATTTCAGTAATATATAGAAACAACAACACAGAAAAGCCTACTTGCATATTCAGCGTTCATGAACACACAAGAGAAACATTTGAAATCAAATATTGTAGGCATCACTAGTTAGGGACTGAAGAGGCTTACTTTCATCTTCTACAGGTTCAACATGGTTTTCATTGTCAACAATGGTGAAGGAAATATTCCCCAGCCATAATACTGCAGCAAGCATTGCAAATACACTTTCTTGATCTTCTTTACTAACATGCACAATGTCCAGAGCTTCCTAGAACACCAAAGAATAAATTAATCAATAAATTGAATAATAAAGGTCTGATTGAGTGAAGTAGAGGATGAAGAAAGTATCTCACAGAAAGAGAGAATTACCTTAACAGTACGAAAACGTTCCGCATCATCAACTCCGTTGACTGTGTAACAATTACTCTGTCCCAAGTATTTATACTCTTGTGCGCTTGCCAGATTTAGCTTCTCTGCGTTCAAAAGATAAATGAAACAAAAAGCACATAGATAAGTAAACTTTAACCAGTTACTAAATATATGTATATCTAACATTTACAACAAATGACTCAAAAAATTATGTTGACAAATTTTCTTTTGAGTTGTGGAAGATGCAGCCAAGGATACATTAAAGCACATAAAGTTGTTTTAAGTCCACCAAAAGTTAATTCTAAACCCTACATAAGACACTGTACAGACTTGTTAACGGCCAACTAAAATCAGGTCAGAAAGATTTTATATAATTATTATAGCGGTCAAGAAAATCTTATATTTTTCTCTTTAAAATCTTCTCTATACAACTAATTTTAGAATTCAGTTTTCCTAACCATACCTCTAAGTTCAGGTGAAGCCCCAGCACAAAGTTGATAAAATATATGATATGACCTTTCCCCTTCAGCACATTGAACCACTCTAGACTGTTAAAGTATGTCAACATACAATGATAAAATGTTAATGTTAATGAATCTGTTCAAATAGGAAAGAAATCAAGCAGTTAAAACCATCTAAAAGAAGCTACCTTTTCTAGTAAAACTGCAAATTGAAAAACAGACAAAAAAGAAGAAGCTAAGTTAGCTTTGAAAGGAAACTGAAAAAACAATGAAAGTTGCGCAATTTTAAGGTTTATGCTTACATGTTTGAATTTGAGCACCCGAGATCTTTCCACTATCACTAAAATGAATCTCTATCAACTTCCCCTGTAAATTTTAATATCAAAACGTGTTAGACATGCGAAGACCTAAAATTTTATGGCATAGCACAAGAAAATAAAAAAATACAAAAAGAACGAGGAAGAAGGGCTTACAAAACGACTAGAATTATCATTTCTCAATGTTTTTGCATTTCCAAATGCTTCCAAGATGGGATTAGTCTTAAGTATCTCATATTCAATCCCGCTTCCACCTCCAAGAGCAGCCAAATACTGCATAGCTATCTTAGCTGTCTCAGTTTTCCCTGCTCCACTCTCGCCACTGGATTGAGAAACAGAATCTTGTGATGAGAATATCACCATAAAATACACATACTGAAAACACTACTTCTTGCAACAGATTCACTAGTTCCAGTGTGCCATGACTAAAGCATCTTTGGCAAAAATATTTACCCTTGTTCTAGTGCCATATTAAATGCAATAGTGGTGAAAATGAGCAAAAAATCAGCATAAAAGAGAACATATTCACTCACCTGATAATGATTGATTGGTTAACTTCATCTGGATTGGAAATGATAAAATGGTGTGAGAATTGAATTTTTTTCCGACTCAAGAGAAATGCGATGTGAATGTTCAACAATGAAGCATGACCTTACCACGAATCATTTCTCGAATTGCTGTATCTGCAATTGCATACACATGAGGACTCTCATTTGATCTCTTCCGGTACGCTTCAATGCAGCGATCTCCGTATAAAGGAACCTCCTTGAAAGGATTCACAGCCACCAAAACTGGCCCTGCTTTTGTCTACCACCGTGAAAGCAAAAAGGTAAAAAAATAAATAATAAATGCTGGAACAAATATGATAACTGATCCAGGGAAAAAACTATTCATCTGACGAACAAAGAAACACCAAAATGAGGACTTACATATATCATGTCTTGGTTGTACCTATAGTTGAGGTTGGACAACACTGATGGTTCATTTAAGTAACTTAGTTGCATTAGATCGTCCACTCCATCAAGAATGTCAGGATTTGCAGGTACTAGAGTCTCGGATATAACTTTTATAACCTGATCGATCAAGTGCAGAAAAGAGAAGGATCTGATCAAACACTTGAAATGTTAAGCTATGCCTACCTTAGGAATACAAAATGTCACTTACTTTTCCGTCATTCAAAGAAATAACAGACTCCTCTCCTGATGTTGACAATATCTTCCCAAGCTCCCAATTACCATTTGGAAGTTGAATCCAAGATTGCAGTACCTAGAGTTGAAAACAGTCAGCATCTCATCCCGCGTTCCTAAAATCCTTAGACGTAATATGTTTGTTCTCAATTTAGGTAAAATCCTTTGTTGTCATGACAAAACCCTCAAGCCTCTGAGAATCACAAGATGTAAATCTAAGGAATACCTTCTTCCGAGCATAAGCACTAGTGTCACTCCACCTGCGTTCATCACTCTGAGGCAAGGGCATTGTAGCAGCATCAGGGTCCACGTCACTGCTTAAAGACTGCTCTTCAACGACAACACTGTGCCCGCTATATGGTGAATCCTCACTATCACCAGTCGCCGGGTCAGTTCGACTAACCCCATTCCTTAAGCCACCTTTTCTTGGAATATTTGAATTGGTCAAGTGAACACTTGCGGCAGAAGAATCCTCAAGTTGATTAGAGAGTGGTGAACCATCGAATCTATAGTCAGCCGGTAATGATTTAAGTGACTGCATTGATGGAGAAACCTTTTGGGACATTTTTCTGCAAGACAATAACGAAACTAATCAGCTCAAATGAATGTATTGAAGAAAAAGGAAAACAATCTAGTCATAGATAACAATCTATTTCTGGTTTCCATCAAGCTTTTGAAGAACCCCACTCAAAAGACATATCTAGTTTTATTAACATATAATGGCGGGGACCATACTTTAGGACATAGACCGAAATGCTTTTTCTCAATCTTCAGTCACTGTTTTCAAGCTCATCAATCAGAATAGGAAAAGAATTGGTTATTGTTAGGCCAATATCTTAAGGTATTTGGAGACTTTACTGATCAAACGTTTTACTTAATGGAGCAAAACAAGACAGAGATCTTATGAATTGAACATTATTATCAAGAAGTTTGACGAAATCTTGAGAAGGAGATAAATAAAGAGACACACATGAATACAATAAACAAAGGAAAAACAAAATATCTAAGGCTTGCCTGGTTGACATTTAAGAGCTTTTTTGTTGAAGTTTTCAACAATCAAAAATTGAACTTCCTGACAAAAAAGCAAACAAATTTAGCTCAAGTTACTGGACACAATCCCACCAGAAGCCGATACGAAATTTCTCATTGTGATCAGAATTTTTAAATTTAGAAACGAGGTACACGACTAAAGCAGAATTTTCAAATTCATTCAATTTAAAACCCAGTATAACTCCAAGCCCCTTTAGGTACCTTCCCAAATTGGAGACTCAACCAAAAAAAGCAAAGTCGATCAGCACCCACTTCAGGAGAAGACTTCAGATCCTCAGAAAGGATTAACTTTTTCTGAAGATAGATCTCAGACAAAGAAAGCCCACCACACAGAATAAACTTCTGACTCTGTGAGCTCCAGAAACAAAAAAACGAAAGAAAAAGGGGTAAGAATAGACCACAAACGTGGTGGAAGTGAAAGAAGGAAAAAAGAGTATAAATCCTCAAGTAAAAATGGAGACTGATTGAGAAATTTCAATTTACTGAGAGAATTAGGAGAGAAAATGAGTGACGAAGATGCAGCTTTTTCTCTTCTTCACAACAAAAGAAAAAAGGAAAGAAGAGACTAAAAGAAAAAGAAAACTGATGTTTCCTATCTGATTTATAATAATAATGATAATAAATAAATAAATTAATTGTGTCTGGACTCAGAAGAATTACGGTTATTTTTTGTTATTTAAAAATTAAAATTTATCCGACAAATTTGAATGTCTTTGGTTTTGCCACCAACTGAATTTTGAAAAGATGAATTTTCAGCACCTCACGTGCTTTTGAAATGACGATTCTGTCCTCAATCTGTATTTCTTAACTGTGAATTTTATATGCTTACAAAAATTTAATGCCAATATTCCTCTGTAAATGTTCTTTGATTCAAATTACACAAAGGAGTCATCTTTTCAAAAAAAAAATGATTAAAAAACTTGGAATGCTCTTGCAAAATTTGATACTTTGTATTTTAAGAGAAGCAGTAATTTTCAATACTATGAATTATTAACATGCACGTTTTTACATATCCATTCGTTGATCTCTAATTACATTAGTCCACTTTTTAACCATATGTAGTTAAGCAAAATCACCAATAGGATCCACCGAAGTGATTATTATATATTTACCGATTCTCTTGTTGAGGAACTTTAAATTAAATTAAATCAACAATTTGCTATCTTGGCCATCGAAATATCAAGAAGCTAATTAATAAGAGGTTAGAATCGGTCCATTTCCTTTCCTCGCTCTTTGAAAAATAAAAGAAATGGTCAACGAAATAGAAAAAAAATACACTTATATAATGAAGTCGACCATATATACTAATTAAAAATTTAGGAATATCTTAAATTCTTAATTTAGATTCGTTTAAAATGGTACAAACATCCTTTCGATCTTGAAGGTCACATATACACTATAGAACTCTATTTGTTGGGAAATGATATTAAATATCCACTATTATCACTTCAACATTTTGTAATACAGTAGAATTAATCCAAATATAAAAGTTCACCGAATTCCACGAATAATAATGTTACTTCAAGAATAGAGTTTCACGAATAGAATTCCACGAGCATGTGATTAAGTATCATTTCGAAATCAGTATTGTGATGTTGACCTAATAATATTGTCGCTTACAGAATAGCTGTATGAAAAATCGTAACTACAAAGTTGCTATGATGTGTAAATTCTAAACCTGTTTTTTTTCAATTTCTAAATAATTAAAAGTCAATTTTTAAAATGATAGAAAAGGTCAAAAGGAGCTGAAACACATCACAAGGGGATTAATTGATCTGATGAGTCTTTAGTTAGATTGTGTTATCAGCTTTGTTTGCCACTTTCTACGTTTCGTCGTGTCCCATCTTTATCAATATTTAGATTTCATGTCCGAATCAAGACACTGAACATAAAAGAGAATATCTCATTGGCCAATTAGGCAATCTCCACTATTACATTAACGATTAGACACATAACTTGAAATCAGATCATTATTATTGGAAGATCAATGATTGATATGCCTCAAACCTCATAGATGATCGACAAGGTTTTTTTCTTAACCTATAGATGGTTCCTTAGACTCCACGCAACAATGTCCTTACTCTCTTTATTTTTGTATGAATTTTCTTATATTATATAAAGGAACTTCGGCATCATCCCCATTCACAGTAATCTTCTTCAGAGTTAGAGAAACTCTTAAGAAGCGGTGGGAAAATCACAGGGAATTGCAAACTCGAGAATACGTGTAGTAATTAATAGTAGATAAGTTAGAAAACTAAAAAAGCTGTAAAGTTACATATTCATGAAAAGGTCACAAAACATACCACAAGCGACTTTGTCTCCTTTTTTAGATTGATATCAATCACCTTTGTCTGCCACTTCACATTTATCATTCCTTTGTCTCCCATTTTTGTATCTCAATCAAATGAATCACATTTGGGGTTAGAGGTCTAGATTCCATAGGCCTATATCTACGACAAATCTATAAACAATAAGTATTGAAAATTTTAATTTTCGTACTCTTACATTAGTTTTATAATAATCCCAAAATAACAACCACAAAAAAAAAACCTTTTTTTTTAAATGTACAAAATATGGTAAGACTCAATGTCACTTTTTTGTTTCCCTAATGCAACTGCCTTTTTTCTCTTTGAAGTTTGTACCTTTTGAGAACTTGTGCATATCCTTCTTCCGATTCAATTTCCAAGTAATGACTCTGGCCAATACATACTGCACCACAAATAAGACTTTAAGGACAAGCACAACTTATCAAACAAAGGTCTGACTTCATTTTCTTCAATGAATCCTATAAACATATAACCAAACGAGGTCCAACTCTCTGTTGGTCGATTAGTATCAACCAACAATTGGACTAGCCTGAATCCGTAACTGGAATAACAATTCTACTGCTTATAAGTGGTCGTGCATCAACTGCACCAACTTGATATTCTCAAGAGAATCAACTGGTATAAACCTCAGACCACCTTAACCCAACTAATTATATCCATGAAACACAAGTCTACTGAGTCCAGTATTTATACAATTTATGGACTCTTACCTAACTAGCAAACTAGCCGTTTAGTTATGCTCAAGTGGCAGTGTGACCATAGAAAGAAAGAGATGCTATTACATTACCTAGCATAGTTACTTCTCATTATCACGCTAAGCTAGTGAGTCAGAAGTATTCCATACAAGTCATCTACAATGAAACTCTCATATCACAAAAAACAATTTAATCATATTAAACCAGAGAACAGATCAGCCCGAGTGCTTATTATCAAGTTGCTGAGAACCATTCATGTCAAATTTTAAAACACCCAAAAATAGAGCAGAATCGAGAAACTGTAATATGCACTGGCCCAATCTACAGAAGGCAGGAGTCAAAAGAAAATTTATAGTACTATTGGCGCTTTACTCTAAGACTAGCTCAGAGATATCAAGATATCTAATAAGCAAGGAAACATATTGCTAACAGGGGGGATCAGCAAAAGCAAGCAAGGAACAGTGTTCAACTTTAGTGCTATAATCTACATATGAGCGCCTAACTTGGAAGTCCAATTTCAAGCTATGAGATAATTCACCGATGCAACGACCCCAGTATAACTTTACCGTATATAGATAGACAAATATTGACAATGTTCTTGCAGCTACACAACCTATTACCCCAGAGAGGTCCTACGAACAAGAAACTCATATAGCTTTCATAAAATCAAAACCCAGTGGAGCAAAGACAATACGGAAATCAAAGAAAGAGCAATTAACAAGGCAATTATCCGCGGTTGTGTAGAAATAGAGAAGATAATACAAACCTCAATCCAAATGTTCTTGCCGGGTCTCCAGATTACCTCCACCACTTCCAGGTGCTCCAGACCCTGAACCAGGTTCAGAACCCGACCCATCTTGTCTCCTGAACGGCCAAGGAAGTTGTATACTAAACCTCCTCGGCGTCTGCTGTCCATCGGCTGATCCTTGTCCATCTCCACTCGCTTGACTTCCTTGATTCCTGTTCTCATAATCAGGGTCGTCCGTAGGTAACTCATATCGACAAACAGGACATGAGTTGTGCAACTGCAGCCATGGAAGCAAGCAATCCTGATGAAATACGTGCTTGCAAGGCATCTGCTTAACGTCGCTACCGTCTTCGAACTCATCCATACAAACAGCGCACTGGTTCATCTCCGACTTCAACATATCCTTTGTTACCTTAACAGTTGGAAGCCCATCGATGGCAGATTTCGAAGCCGGAGGAGTTCCATACCGATTAGGGTCATTTTCCGCAAGCTGCTGAATCAGCTGTTCAAGACCTGGCCCAAAGAAGTAGTCACCGAGATTTCCAGGCATTCGGTTACCTGGATCCGAAGGATGATTCTCGATCACAAACTGGACGTGCGTCCCGCTGGATCGCAGGTGCTGGAGATGATTCTGGAGAAACGAAACCGGATCAAATGCGTTAGACTGCGGATTATGCTGCTGCTGCTGCGTAGAGTGAGCCTGCATCGAAGGACCGAAGAAGCTTGGGCTCATGAAGTCCATGCCGGTTGACGAAGGCGGAGCAGGAGAGCCGAATAAGAGAGGGAGCAAGGTGGCGAAAGGATCGGCCATGGGAAAAAACCCACCACCAGTACTAGGGTTGGAATTGAAGGTCGGATTAGGGTTAGTGTCCTCGTATTCTTCAAGAAACCCTTGGTTACAGATAGGGCAAAAAGGATCAGAGGATGAGGAAATGGAGATGGTGACTGTCCGATTGCATTGGTAACAGAAGAACATCTTATCAACCGCCGCTGAAGCGGCGGAGCCCGTAGCATTTCCGCCGGAAGACATGACGGATTCTGCGAAATTTCAAGAACGCCAGACGAAATGAGATGAGAGGAAGAAAAGGACCGTCAGAGAGAGAGAAATAATTTTCTGGTTTGTGGGCAACTCAAACTACCTCGACGGTTATTGTAATTTTTGGGCTAGAGCCCATTAACGGCCCATGCAATGTTGTAAGTATATTTTACAGAAATGTTACTGATTTACATGAAAAATAAGTGTTCAAATTGATTTCTGGTTCAGTTTGTTCTTGATTTGTTGGGGCAGGTGTTATGATCAGGGTTCGAAAAATTGGTATAGCCGGAGTTTAGGTGTTAGGCGAATCTAAATTGTTTCGATAAAAAAAATTAGATGAATTTATACTAATAAAAGTAAGGTTTTGAGACCTCTTAAGTTATCCAATTCATATTTCTCAAACTTCTATCTTCTTACTCATACTTTATTGCCATATCAGCTTTTGTTTTAGAATTTTTTTATTTTTTAATAAAAAAAATCAAAAGACAATTATTATTTACTTAATCACATTACTTACTATAATATGGACATTCAAAGGTCTCACATCAAATTAAGTTATATTATATTGTAATCTATACTAAACCAATATACTGATTAGAAATATAATATATTGTATCGTATGGCCAAAATTATTAAAAGATTTATCTAAATTACCAAACAAAAAAGAATACGATTCTTTTAAAAGATATGAAAAAAAATATTTTTTTACTTAATAAACTATCCATAATCTGAATACCAATTAAAAATGACCAAACTGATAAATAAAATTTTCTGTAGTAAAACCTAAACTTACATATTATTTAAGAATAATCAAACTAAGTAACTTATCAAAATACTGCAGTTTAGTGGTCAAGAAAAAGAAACTATTTTATTATAAATGACTCAACTTATATATAATACTACTTAGATTTGATGTTCTAGCAAAATAATTTTTTTAAAAGGATTGGTAGACGTAGTATCGGTTACTATAATATTGACATTCAAAGGTCTTACATCAAATTAATTTATATTATATTGTAATCTATACTAAACCAATATATTGATTAGAAGTATAATATATCGTATCATATGGCCAAAATTATTAGAAGATCTATCTAAATTACCAAACAAAAAAGAATACGATTCTTTTAAAAAATATGAAAAATATATATTTTTACTTAATAAACTATCCATAATCTAAATACCAATTAAAAATGACCAAACTGATAAATAATAATTTACGTAGTAAAACCTAAACTTACATATTATTTAAGAATAATCAAACTAACTAACTTATCAAAATACTGCAATTTAGTGGTCAAGAAAAAGAAACTATTTTATTATAAATGACTCAACTTCTATACTAATAAAATGAAGGTTTTGAGACCTCTTAAGCCATCCACATCACGTTTTTAATCTCTTTTAATGATGTCATGTCAGCATAAATTTTCTAAAACAATTTTTAAATAACTCACTTAGTGTTTCACCTTTTAAACATCCCACACTCTACATTTAAGCTTAGTTTTATTAAAAAATCGATGGAAACTAAATGGGCATTGATCCACAATATATTTAAAAGTGATAAATGTTAGTGAAATTAATGACAAAAGTTTCTCTTCCAAGTAATAACCAAACATTGTTACATTTTTACCCAGGGAGATGATAACAATGAAGCACTAAAAACTAAAAATCATGAAAGTTTAAACCACATTATTGGCCAAACTTGCAAATTTCAGATCAAAGTGTCAATGTACAACTTCCAAGCTTCATGTCGAACTTTCACTGTCTCCCATATTATTCCGAACGACGTTGGCTTGAACGACGAGGCGTCCGGAATAAACAACCTCATATTTGCTGACTGTACAATTCTTTCCAAGGCTCGGAGTACACATCCAAACGAAATATCCAATAAAGACGTGAAGAACGAGAAGCGCCCTCCGTCTAGACAACTAAGCCAGCTTATTCACCTTACATTACAAGTTGTTTCTTTGATTTAATTTAAAATCATTCTCAATGTTACAAGTTTTTTCAATTTCCTTTCCCTCCATACTATTCACAAATTCCATCTTATTTCCTTTTATTTGGTTTAACGTTGCACTAATACGAGATCACATTTCTATAAAATTACTTCCACTCAATATTCATTACTATCCAAATGTTGTGTTTTGTTGAATACGCAGTATGTTAATAAAGTCATCCAAAGTTTATTGGATCTATCATGACACAAACCTGCAAATGGTTTCATTAATCCAAGGTGTAGGTAATGTGTTGATAAAGAGATTGCATGAAATAAAAGAATTTATTGTAAGTTAAGATGAACTATATTTATCTTTTTTCTTACATATTTGAAAACCTTAAATTGAATATGAACCAAGTCAAAGAAAAAACTTAAATAGGTTTCTTTAAAATAAAAATTCTTTAGAATAAACAATTTTCATAATATATTATATAATCAATTAGCTTATATAGCATAATTTAGTTATTATATATTTGGAAAAATACTAATATTTAAACGTTTATTATATATCTAGATTTTTTCATTCACAAATTAAAACCCTCTAATTACCTGAAATCGAACATTCTTCTTCGTCAAATTCTTCATCTCTTTTTATTAACTAAATCCATTTCGTTTTTGTTAAAATAAATCTTTGAAAATAAAGGTTTTGTTTTACATGTTAAATATATTTATGGACCAAATACTATATAACATGTAACTTAATCTTCGTTATTCGAATTCGAAAGACCTTTGAATGTCTATATTACATGTCGGTTGATTTACAGTGATGAAGTTGTTTAATCTTCTATTGAAACTATACATATTCACCACTTTTGAATGTCCATAGTTACTTTTTATTTTTATTTTTTATACTATCCAAAATAATTGGGTTGAATATCTTATATATATGTCATTTTTCCGTTT